>APFE030949321.1:120329-151620 GCA_000404065.3 Pinus taeda | reverse complement strand
AATCGAGCTCTGCTCTATTGGAGGTTGCCCCCTCGAAGAGGCCTGTGAACATTTCTCTCTGTGTAATAAAATCATTGCTATTCTGTGTTCTGGGTATATTTTCTTCGCATATTCTGTGTTCTGGGTATTTTTCTCGCATATTCTCTGTTCGGTATTACTTTGCAGGTTAAGAAGCATAACACTTATTGGGGGTGCCATTCAAGTTTTTCACAGACCATTTTGTACTGAATTATTTAGTAAAAAAACTAGTACTAGAGGGTAGGATATGCTGGTGGTTATTACTATTCCATGAATTTAATTTTGAGGTGGAAATAAAACCAGGCAAATTGAATGTGGGGCTAGATCACTTGTCACAACTAGAGACTGGAACAAATGAAGGAGAATTGGATGATCGGTTGCCCGATGCCAACTTATTCAGAATAGAGGAAGTCCTGAATCACTTGGAAGAGATCGTTGCACCACTGACAATAGGGAAATGCCCAGAAGGGTATACATCAACATAGAGGCAAAACTTAATAGTAAGGGCAACAGAGTACTAACTAATCATAGGACACCTCTACAAAATGGGCTTGGATCAGGTCCTCAATCTTTGCATACTTCAACATGAAAGAGATATGTGTTACGGGAGTGCCATGTAGGAGTCGTAGGAGGCCATGTGGGAGGAAAATCCATCACGAGGAAGATATTGTAGGAGAGGCTATGGTGGCCAACCCTTCACAAATATTCTAAGGAATATGCTAAGAGCCGTGATGTCTGTTAGAGAGTGGGAAAGCCTTCCCGATGAGATGAATTTCCTTTAAATCCCATTCACACAGTGTAAATCTTCGAGAAATGGGCGATAGATTTCATTGGACCCATTACAACACTAGCAAGGAATTCACGCGCAAGATACATAATAACCGCTACTAAATACCTCACCATATGGGTAGAAGTAGCACCCGTCAGGGACTGTACAATAGACACGACCAAAAGGTTTATTTTCAAGAACATAATCTTGAGATTTGGATGCCCGAAGAGCCTCACAAGTGACCAAGGAACACATTTTATAAATGAAACTATTGAGGCTCTTCTGAAGGATTTCATGATTCAGCATAATAAAAGTAGTCCATACCATCTACAGGCCAATGGAACTATTGAAGCATTCAACAAAATCTTGGAGAAATGTCTAACAAAGACTATATTAGCCAACAAAGATGACTAGGATGAGAGAATACCAACAACTCTATGGGCGTACTAAACAACAGTGAAGAGACTTCATAAACGAACACCATTTCAACTAGTATATAGAAAGGAAGAAGTGGTGCCAGTAGAGTTCATGATACCAAGCATGTTCATATCTGAAGCAACGAGAATAATAGATAATGTCACATTGAGAGAAATACTAAGTCAACTAATGGAACTTGACGAATCTTGATTTTTGGCCTAGTTTCACTAGTTAGTGGAGCTGAGAAGGCAGAAATCTTGGCACGATAGGCATATTAGGAAGAAGACATTAGAAGTTGGGGATTATGTACTACTATACGACAACAAGTTCCAAAAATTCCCAGGAAAACTGTAGATGCACTGGTTGGGCCTGTTCATAGTTGTAGAAATAAGAGATTCTAGAGGAGTAAGATTGACACAACTGAACATAATCATGCTGCAAGGATGGGTAAATGGAGCATGCCTAAAGCCCTTGCACAAGTCATCAAACACAAATTCAAGATAAAAGGGTCTCGGAAATGAGCCTACAAGTAGGTAGGAGGTAATAAGAGTTAGTTAGTCATGGTCAGTAGTTAGTTGCAGTCATGCCCTTTATATTCTTTTCATAGAAATAAGAAAAAATGTCAATAAGGTTGCAACAACAATATCATCATGCTGCAACCCATCTGTATTTGGGTGGGGGGGGGGGGGGGGGCGGGCGCGAGAGTAGGTTAGGCAGTCACATATGCAGTCACAATCTGCAAGTTACATGTAAGAAGACACTTTTTTCAGTCTTTATGGTCACATGTTGTACCTGTCCTTTATGTCGTACCAGTAGTCATTTCCATAATAAGTAACCAATAATGCAACTATCAAGTAGGATCCGTAAAATCTTTTCCTGTTAGGAACAAGTTTAGTTAATAAATAACCCCATCACAACAAAATTAATACGCCTTGCAACCCACTCTGTCCTTCCCTAATCCATGTCATGAATGTTAGGTCCAGATCAACCGACAACAACAAAGCATGGATAGAACACATGGGGAAAGTTGCTGGAGTAATTAAATGCTAAGGTCCAGTCAGGAAATGTCGTTTCAAGCCTGACTACTTAACTTGCAGGATAATGAAGGAAACTACAAAGTTCCAATTGCAGCAGAAGAAATCCAGGACCGCTATGAAGAACAGTTGTAGAAACACAGAAGTACGAAACCTTAGGTGAAAATTGTTTACCAGAGATATAGGGAGATGGTGAAGGGAATTATCTTAGTTCCACAAGATAAGTTAGATGAATGAATTGAACTGGTCAACAATTTGTATGGGAAATACGATAAGGTGATTCTATTCGACAACGACCTTACAAATTGCTTCCAGTTCCCAACTCTGAAGAGAGAGGTTTACATAGAAGACATCTAGAAAGATGATGACACTAACACCTCTAGACTCAAAGAATATTTTATAGGATTGCAGAGGTCCACATTAATCAATTTGAGAATTCTACCTGTTTTCGATAGTCAATTTGCTGCCATGCAATACTAAACTACTGGCCAATAGAATCCATGGGGGATCACTGTGGCTTGACAAAGAGTACCCCATTCACATAGATGATATTAATATTCTAACAAGATCGTCAACCAGAGGGAACGAAGTAACCACAATGTTCCAGGCAGGTGCTAAAAGAGTCAAGAAGTAGAGCGAAGATAAATACTATGCGAGATATGAAACCAAACGGGGTGGAAGAGGAGCAAAGATTGATATGATAAAGAAAATTGACATCATATTTTCTTGCTACATCATAGTAGGAAAAACCATAAGACATTGCACACTGGATGCAGTTTCAGTTGTGGAGCATTGCTGGAATGGGGAGGTACTCAATTGGTCTGCTTTCGTTCTCAATGAGCTTTTTGAAGCATGTAGAGATGTGTATAGGCAGAGCACCAATTTTATGTTTGGGTACATTTTAATTTCTCTGGCCATGTGGAAATGGAGGTTGCCAAGAGAGAGGGAAATGATGCCTATCATCGAAGAACAACTATTAGCACTCTGGTATGAACCATGGAGAGTGTTTGGGGATCCGAGCACGAAGGACATAAATGAAATGACTTTTAGAAATTGGTATGAAATGATGCTAGTTGCAATAAGGTTGACGTAGAGGATACCCAAAACTCTACTATATGAGTTTTCTAGAGAATTCTGGTTTGGAGCCTCACATGGGCATGCCTACCTTAGACTGTGATTCGTCCATCCCGAAACATTCAAGATGAGGCCACAAAAATTAGTTCTGGATGAAGTGACACTACATAGTGAGCTGGGATCATGGTTGAGGGTGGCTTGTGAGATTACTGATGGGAAGTAAAAATATCTGTTCGGGGCCTTAAAGCCATAGGAGCAAGGGGGAGAGGTAGCGGAAAGTAGCAGAAAGAGACTAGACAAAGATTCCCTCCACCCGATGGTGCTATAGATGGAGGAGAAAATGTTAGCGCTTAGCCAAACAATTGTAAGTTTCGAGGGCCAATCAGGTGAGAGTAACCAACCCTTGCAATTTCAAGGTTCTACTATGTTTTCACCCATCATTACAACTCCGTTGGCTATGAAACTTCCCATTGGAGTTTCTCACACTCCATCCCAACCAATAGTACCCAAGCCGAAGAAGAAAATATTTGTTCACAGTCCAACCATGAAAAAGCCGAGAACTGCTGCACCAACTCCGATTGTCGACCTTACTTATGAGGTTGAACACTCAGTTTCTACATCCCTAATAGTCGAAGAAATTCTTCCCACCACCTCCGACACCTTACATCAGTCATGGGGATCTTCCCCACACACAACCTCCACTTCCATGACATTGTCAAAAACCCTCCTGTCCAACTGATGATGAAAAACCATGGAAATGGAAGTTGATTCGGCAGAGCAGGATAAGGGCACCACCTCTGCCAGCGATACCCAACAAGCATCGCTAGCATCACTACTTTTTAGGTCGGACCTACCACAAGGGAAAAGCCCAGGCACAACTATTCTGCAGCAGGTAAGGGATGAACCGTACCAACCACTTTTTCCTATAAATCTCCCAGTGGTCCTGAACCGTAACATGGTTCCCCCTACTCCCTAGTTCACTCCACAGTCACAACCCATTCATTCACCTGCCCCCCACTCCGAAAAATGCATAGCTAGTAGTCATACAACAAAATTTTCTAGAACCCAGCACAATGCAAGCCAACACACTACAACATTGGTCATCGGCACAACTATTTGTATTGATACAACAAGCAGCACACAGGGCTGAAAAGATCCATGATGATCTGGCCAAAGAGTATGAGCAACAAACACAACAACTGGAGGAGCTGACAAAAGAGCAAGATCACTTGAGATGGGAAAACACATATTTTCAAACCCATATTGACTAGGTCACATAGAGATTCCGATCGTTATGGCCAACGATCATCGTTGCAAACGCAGAAGCCCCAACAGATATCACAACCTTCAAACTAGTGAGATGTTGTGACCATATCCAAGTAGCGTGCTCGAATCTAGTAGCCACCAATAATGATATGGAAAATAAATTGGAGATGGTAAGATCAACACTGCCAGATCCAGTCGAGATATACATGATGATAGTCCAAGGAAAAATCAACGAAGTTGAAGCAAAGAGAAAAGCACTAGATGATGCTCTCGTGGATGGTTATGCCCCGATGAATAGAGTCAATGATTGGCCAGGAATCTTGGTGTTGAAAAATCATCTTGTATACTCGATGAGAGAGCAGGTACATGCATTGTTCGCTAGCACCAGGAACTACACTAATTCTATCCACCTATAGCAGATCAATAAGCATATCTACACAATCTAGGCACAGATCGATCAGATCAAGGAAGAGGTAGCAAAAACTAAGAAGGGGATTAGAGAGTTGCACTCACTGGTCCGTATACAGGTTCTAACTCTAAAGGAGGTTTTCAACACAAGCACAGAACAATGGTACAATTTGCAAAGTCAATGACCAATTGAGTTGATGTTTAAAACAACTAAGGACTTCACTCAATGAGCTGACACAATCCTTGCCAAATGGGAAGCCACACTTTAGAAGTACAGAAAGTTCAGGCAACAAACCACGGCAACTGTTCTAGAGTTGCAGCCTTCGTTTGAAACAGGGGAGCCTCAGAAGGAGGAAAATGTTATGGGAGCAGATGCTACCCTACAAGTGTTGGCTGAAACAAAGGAAGAACCCGCCCAACAGTCTGTAGAATCAGCACAAATGTTAGTGCAACCACCAACTGAAGCACCCATGGAGATACCAGCAAGGCTAACTGAGATAGAAATGAATTGACTCGGGGACGAGTCAAAGAATTGTGGATGGCACCTATTGTGGCCTTAATTTTGATTTTGGAAAACTTTTGATTATTTTGGCTTGTCAAAGAACGAGGAGGAAATGGGTGGTGACATCAATGGTTAGATTGCGGGGAGGAAAATTGGACAGTAAAGTAGGAATAGGCAGTTGCGGAAGGGTTGCGGTAAAGTGCCAGTAGAAGACAAAGGAATCTAAGCGGACATGAAGGAGGAGTGGAAATTGAGGGGAAGAATATCCGAGCGGGAATTGGCAGTGTAGGCAGTAGGGGAAATATAAAAGGAGAAGGATTGTAAGGAAAATGGGTTGGTCAATTGGTTGTTGCTATTGGCATTGCAGGTGGGATAGTTGGTTGCAGTAGGACAAAACCAGACTGTAGGGACATGGCTGAGTAGGACCATTGAGTTAGAGAATGAGCCTATGAGTCTGTAAAGGGGTATTATTTGTAATCATCTGTGGTGAATGCTGATATGTCATGTAATGGTTTACTGTTGAATCAATATGAAGTAAAGTCTAGATTGGTTGCTTAGCATGATGCGTATGGTTGTTTATGATGTGGTGACCCAATTAAAATTTTAAATGTCCTGTAAGATTCATGCATGTAGTAGTTTCGTAGTATTGGATAGTATGTTGTTATCTTGTGTGTGTATGTGTTGCTATTTATATATTATCGGTTGATGCATCATTGATTCCATGATGAACCCTTCTTAGTTCTGGTTGTGTCATGCCTTGGGTGAGACTCCTTACTCTTTAGGTAAGGTGAAAATGACGGCGTTGTCCTAGACTATAACAATCCATTGTTGGCTCTCCACGCTTAAACCCAGGGTGTTCTCACATGATCACTCTTTTGTGCCAACAACATCTCACTAGGCTCTCGAAGTATATACCTTTGCAAAAAGGAAAAGTGAAGGCACCAAAAGATCCATATACCGAAAAGTTTATGGTTTCTATACCACTACTACTGGAGAAGGTAGTATTTGAAGGTGCACTCTTAGGGCGCATTCCTGCGCTAAATATGGAATAATAGGATCTAGATGACCATGAAAAGATCCCGCAATTGGCACCGAACAAGTATTTGGCCAAGATATACTATAAGGAGACCAGAGTCACATGACTGGAGACTATGAAGTGGGTTGCAGGGGTTGAGAAGGCTGGATTGTTGAATATGCTATGGGTACTGTATTTCAATAGAACCACTATCTATATAGTCTACTTTCAAAAATTTCTCACGTTGGTTAATGATGGGTGTCTATGGTTGGGAGAACCCATCCCCATCACAGATATGTTAATCCATCGTATCACAAGGTTTCCATACCGAGGGGTGGGTTTGGCCAAGGAGTTTGGAGGTAAGACCAAGGAAAAGAAAATCACAGATAGAATAAAGAGTGAGTTTGGCTTAGTAAAGAAGTCGTGCAGATACTCCATTCACTCAATCATAGATAAGATGGTACAATTTTCTGCACAGATTTTGTCCTGCAAGGTCATGAAAAAGTGCCATGTGGATGAGGTTCTGGTGCTAGTTATTTCGCTTGCTTCCCAATGCACGAAAGGGGTATAGTATAACTGGGCACAATATCTATGTAAGGAGTTTTTGTTGAATTATCGTGAAGCAAATGATGACGACAAGGCATTCCACTATGCTTGGCTACTATTGTTGATTGCCCTAGTTGCGTGGAGACTGCTAGAAGATAGTTAGTTCCCTCCACATGATGATGACTTACCAGAGGCTGCAAAGTTCGATTTTCTATGGGTGACAAAGGATCCTGAGAGGGTCATGGAGACAAAGATGTTCTGGGTGATTGTAGATATGGAGCTCTGCACTTTCATCATCCAAAAGCCGCAGTTGTCACCAACTCTCTTCGAGCAGCTAGAGGCTTATGCATAATTCAAGGCGGATTTACACAATGTGTCTAGTTGCATGAGGAAGGATCCAAATAAAACATGGTACAAGTTGACATACCTAGTGAATGAGGTGGATGCAAAGGAAAGCATGGGGAAATGGCCAGGGGAGTGGCTACAACCCACAAATATCGGTGCGGGCACAAGCAAGGGTAGAGAAAGTTATTCCACACAAACAAAAAAGACACAAAAATAGAAGGAAGCTAGGTAGGATGTAACCCAAGAGAAAGCAACACATGAAAAGAAGGAAGCTACTGCAAAGGAAGATGCTGCTAAGGCAACTGCTGAAAAGGAGCACACCATGAAGGAGGCCACAGTGGAGGTTGAGGAGTCGGCTTCTCACCACACCGAGGACAAGGAAAGGAAGTGGTGTTAAGGAGCAGAAAAATCCCTTTAAACTGCAGAAATGGAGCAATGAGACGACTTTATAACCTTGAAAGAAGTAGAAATCTAATAAGTACTCACATGTTGATTCAATGGTCCTCATAGAGGGGGACTTGGATGAAATCAGATATAAGTTCCACGACATCATGAAGGAACTGTGGAAAAAGTTTTAAAAACAATACTTATAGATGCTGAGGAACCTGCAAAAGGATCTGTGAGAGTTGTAGAATCAAACGGGATAGCTACAAGCGAGTGTGGGATAGGTGAGCGGGTTTCAAGCGAGCTTGCAGCGAGCAAGCACAACTGTGCTAGAGATAGATAGGACTTTGGACCTCAAACTTATACCATCACCAAATGTATCACTGTGCACATAGGAAGAAGAGGTGAATACCCAACTCGCACAAGTCAAGGATGTGGGTGTCAACCTAGCCACACTCCCTATTTAGACCCTCCACGAACTACATCAGGGGGTATTAGACGAGCTCAGGGTAGAGGGAGTTGCACACACTATTTGTCATCAATGAAGTAAAGATGAACAACGAGAAAATATTTGTAGAGAAGGCATAGGCGCTGAAGGAAAGGGAAGAAATGGCCACGCACAACTAGAACTTGGAGCTAACCATTACACAAGCATGTAATGCACTGCCAAAACTTAATATTCCCGAAGATGCAACATCAACAACGAAGATTAAAAAATTGGCTACTTAGTTAGAGATTCAAAGGAGGAAGTCAACAAAGTCGAATTTGTGTTACAAATGAAAATCTCAGAGTTGTACTTGAAGTTACAGCTAACCACTTCACCAGAAGTTAGGAATAGCGCAAAGAAGCCATCAAAGAGGGAATGGCCACCTTAGATGTAGTGGTCAAGGAATGCATACAGCTCTTTGAGAAAGCAATGGAATTATGGATGACTTTGTAGGAGGACCCCACTCTATAGAAAATGGAACATATATCTGAGAGAAGTAACGTGATGTCTAGGTAAATTCTCTCTGTGGATATAGATGATCCATCTAGCCCAATGAGTGGGTGTAGCAACCAACGTGACAATTTACAAGAAACTTTCCTAAGTTACAATTGAAAAGAGAGGCGAAAAAGATGGTCTACCTCGTTCTGATGCTATTTCAATCTCCTTTGTTGAAGACCTTGAATCACTTGCACCACAGGGTCGTTCTTGCTGCTCTCAATGTTTATGAACCCGTGCAAGAGATTAAGACAAAACATGGCATGAAAATACAAATAGCATATTGAAAAGAAACTTTCTTAAATGAGCAAGGAATGTTAAGCTAAATGACACATGAGCATACACATTTATGGAAAATGAACCAACAATTGTATATTAATAGAAAATAAGGGGAAGCATACAACCAAGCCTTGATGTTGATAGGCTCTCCTTGAATGAATATCCAACTCCAAGATAAGCTCTCCAAGAACTCATTTTCCAAACCAAATGAGAGTCATATAGGCACAATCTTAGCATAAGGGTGCAAATAGACATAGACCAACCATTTAGGAATGGGAGAGGTTGAATATATAGGATGAAAAAGGGAGTTATGATCTCTTCAAAGATAGGAGTAGGCCCTTATCTCAAGGAGGTATCTTATAGGGATAAGACCAAGAGGTCAAGTTGGGAGAGTTCGACCTCATCTATGTTAAACAACCTCCAACTCGCAACTATGGAAGATTTTAGATCACAAAGCTTCTCATCCTCTTTGGGAAAATTGCCTTTTTGGGATCATTGCGGGTATACAAGTGAACAAAGCGATGCCATCATGGGTCAAGTGTAGTGCAACAGGTGATCATCACTGTTTTTATTCTCATAAGTGTGATGATTCTCAAATTAGAGTTTTAGAGCTATTTCTTTCAGGAAAAACTCAAAGCATTTTCTAATCAATGTCGTAGGAAAGATATGAGATGCATATATGAATGAGTACACTGCATAATGGTAATGTTTCAGGTACTTCAAGGTATGTCATATGGAAGTGCAGGATGTGTGACAAAATAATATGTAACAGATGCCCCCTAAAGTATGAAGGCATAATGAGGAGTGATGGCTGAGATACTTTACGAGATTTTGCAAGGACGAGGACAAACATTGTCAAGAGACCTGCAAATCAAGGATACATATACATATACATATTTGATATCATGAATCAATGGTATGGATGCAACCATATGGATGATAATGACTATATGAAAATATCTGTGGTATGGGCGCAACCATCCAAATGAGAAGGATCATCTATGAATCTATGATCCAAGGTATGGACGCAACCATCCGATATAAAAGGATCATCATAAATGTAAAGTCCCATGGTATGCTCACAAACCATATGAATAGCAGAAACATGTGTAAAATCATGAATAATATATAACTCCACACATCCTGAGCCATATAAGACACGACTCGGGGTCTTGCGCTCCATCCTGGCCCAATCAAAGTACAAATTCTAACATGCAAATGAATGTGTTGAAGTCGAACACGCTAGAAAACCACTTGATTATAGGCCAATGCTGTGGAATGATAACAGCTATGAGATAAATCACCAATAATGACAATGGATCTCAAGGTACGACAATACAATCCACGAATGTGATAATGAAACCAAATTCAAACACTCATGGAATGATTCGATCAAAGGCCAATGGTGAAAACCTGTCATCGGATGTGAAGAACTTGCCATTAAGGCATGCAAACTCCAAGGTACTGAAAGGGAGTTTCTAACTCATCTTCCTAGATAATGAGATGAAGTTGACAGGAAGCGACCCATCGAAGGAGGGAAATGATGAGTCCCCCATCATTGACACGAACAAGGATAAAGTGGAATGAAATGAATAATATCCAAGACTGTAATAATGGGTTAGACAATGTATACATAAATAACTGGAGATAGGACTTATCTTGAACACTGGTGATATGAATTTGAAGTGTGGCAACATTTGACTCAACATAGGACTAAAGGTCATGATGACAAAATGGAATAGTCAAATTAGAGGCAAAAATGGACCACCCAAAGCTGGGAAGACAAGTGATTGAGTGAGGATATCCCAGCCTAAAAGGATGTTTCATTTTCATTTTTCGCCCGTTATTTCTAGAGAGTGCCCCAATTATTTCTATCACAAGCTTGAAGGGGATAGAATATGCTTGTCATGTAAGTTCATTATTTGAATGAATCCATCCTAATAATTTTTACGAGTCCTAGGAAGGAGAAACTCAGTCTCATCATGGTGACAAGTCTTTCATCGTAAAATTTTAACGAGTTCGACGTAATAATAACTCGGTATCTTTTTCATATTTAGAGAGTTTGAAAAAGAGACGAAAAATAAAACTCCATCATGTCCCTTTTCACAATTTTTCCCGTAAACCCAAAAAGGTAGAAAACAATATTCAAGAGAACCTCTTGACCATATCGATCAAGGTGTGCCTTTTTTGTAAATAGTCAATCTTAGCCTGAAAAAGGGGTAAACATATACTGAGGTGACGTTGATTCATTTATTTTGAACGAGTCCAAAAAAGAGATAAAACAAAAACTCATGAGAATTAATAAAAAATAATCACTGTCCATGGAAAGCACCTGTAATGGCACAAAAAAATGCACCCATAATTGATATCAAGAAATAAAAATAAAATATGATTAAAATATTGACAAAAAATGACTTCAAAGCTTATAAATAACCAAAGGTAACATAATTTTTTACCATTTTGTAGGAATTTTCAGGGTAAGTTCCTTAGATAGAACACCAAAGGACACTGCTCACAAATAGGTCACCGATCAATACACCAACATTCTTGACGTGGTTAAAACCCTCAAAGAGGGAAATAGTGCGCAACTTGAGCCAATGCGATCACTTTAGGAAATTTATTAATAAAAGAAATAAAATTTACATAAGCTTCTCTCATGAATGGTCACCTTACAAATGACCCTCCATGCTCTTTAAATAGAGATCATGGACCAATCAGGTGTTAAGACATGGATCAAGTGTTGGTAATACCAAGGAGAGAATGAACTGTCGGATCACTTCATATCTAGAACATATCATGACCGTCAGATTCTAAGTTACAAAAGTACATAGTAAAGAAACACACTTTACCTAACTCTACACTAGACCAAGTTATACTTAACTATTTCCTATGCGTCGGAATATCCTAACATCCCCCCTTAAGAAAAACTTGGGATAGGATTGAAGGATGTACAAATATGACACAATAGGAGAAGGAATGATCCAGGTGGCTTTAGACACATGTAGAAGTCCAAGATGACTCAAGAAGGGTAAAAAATAAAAGTGTCTGGATTATGCTCAAACTAGGTTCATGTTAAATATCTCGTCATCGTGATCATGGTGGTGTGAATGGTTCATCAATCCGAGCCCATATGAGGAAGATAGAGGCAGTCAAAGTTTTGGTTGACTTTTGTTGGCTTGGCAGGCTTAATGGAGACACAATTTGGAAGTTTTTCGGCAGACATAATCCGGCCAACTCCGGCTGGATTCCGGGCGAAATTGTTGCCTTGTTAAATTGACTCCTTCTATGAATGTTCGAGAATTTTAAAATTCACATGGTTATATCTATATCTATATATATATAATATATATATTATATATATATATATATATATAATAATATATATAGATATATTAATAAAGAAGGTGGTGGACCACCCCCACCACCCCACACCCCTCCATATAACATGCATTAATGAGGAGGCCGACGGGGATTGAACCCAACTGGACCACGTGGGCCAGCCCCCACTGGGCGGCCCCATGAATGAACCCATGAAACGTAGCATATACCATGTACAATCCATGGTACACCACAACAACCAAACTGTAATGTGCCCAAACATTAAATGTGCCCAAAATATAATATGGAGGTTATGGGGGTGGGCCACCCAATGCGGAGCTGACCCCCCAATAATAATGTTTGCGGGTTTTGCAAAAATGGTAAAGTATTAAAACGAGAGGGGCGGGGTTTAACCGCCTGATCCCTCCTAGTTCCTCCATTGTACCAAAACCACATTCTTGTTTAATCCACCACAAAAACTTATATAAACCTTCATTTCATCAATGTGCTCAGGCATGGAGGAACTAGGAGTAGGCACGGAAATTGAGGTGAATTTTTTTTTAATTAATTTATTGTAGGTGGAAGCATGATTAAGCGAAATTCTCAAGAGGGTGAAATTTTTGCAGTGTCCAAATTGGACAAAATTTATGTCAATCTTACACCTCTCAGTGACATGAACCTAATGACACAGTCAGTTTCCTGATCTGAGAAACCAATTTGCAGAGGACCCAAAGGAGGGAACCTTTGAGGAATCTAAAAAATTCCTTGAGCCCCAGATTTCCACTTTCTCAAAATTTAGAAATTTGACAGCCGATTTTGCACTATTCAACACTAGAAATCTAATGGTGTGTTTTGATTTTCAAATTGCTCATTTCATTTTTCGGCCAATTTTCTAAGTGGAATGCAAGTGTCAACATTCATGTGCAAGAAATCATTTCCATGCAATTCGACGCCGTGAGATTGATGGTACAGAAAACTTCACCATGTTGACATTATTTTCTTCAGATGGCCCCTGAATGTGAGTTATATGCAATGTGTTCATGTACTTCTTTTTCTATGCATTGTACTACATAGATCCCTATTTTATGTTTGATGTGGGATCCTATTTCTTACTTGTTTCATGATTCCTGCTTGATGTGATGCGGAATCCGCTGTGTGATGTACTTTTTGTCATGATTTGTCATGTTTTGTTTGAGATCCCTTTGTTGTATGTTGATGGGATACTCATGTGTCGCCATGCATGTTTGCATTGAGATCCCTTTTATGCCATGTTGGCGAGATGTTCATTATCATCATGCATGAGTTTGTGTCATACTGATAGGAGTCCTTTTGACTGTGAGTTCCTGTAGTGGAACATCTCTTGGAGCCACTCCCACGTGAGGGTATTTTCCTTGTATGATAGTGACATCACCTCTTATGGACATCATCACTATTGACAACACTTAATACAGCGACCTACACCATCGTGACATTGGGGCCCAGAGATGTAGTCCCTCCTAGACGAACTCCATTATCAACGGCTTTTGTTTTCATGTGTTGATGAATGTCATCTTCCTCTTCCTTACAACATGCAGATGTATTCATTTATGCTCTTTTAAAAATGCAATTTAACGCATCACGAAAGTAAAAGGTCTTGGAAGGGTCCTTTGTCACACCCAGACCCGGATCAAGTGGTATCAGAGCGGTCTTTGCACGGATGTGAATTGCAAGCATGAACAATGGAACGTGCAGTGACAGAGAAAAAAAAGTGATGTACAAGACCATGCTCAAAATTTCCAAAAGAGTGTAAATAATGTATGAAGCTCTACAAAAAGAGACAGAGGAAAAGGAGCGATTGCATCTTTAGTTGCAAGCCACGGAAGAGGCCCTGCAAGAACTGAAGCACAACAAACATAATCTTCAAACACAGAACACTAAATTGAAGATGCTTCTACATGAAGAGAAAGAGGAAAAACATAGTTTTCTACGACAGCTGCAAGCAAAGGACAAGGCCTTGGAGAAGCTGCAACGTGACCCATGTGAGGTAAAAAGTAATTCTCTAAATTCATGTATGTGTCCTGATAATGATTTCATTGTTTTTGAAAATCATACCACAGGAATTGGCTCCAAATTATTGAAGAGAATGGGGTATGAAGGAAAAGTCTTGGGCGTTAATGGGCAAGGCATTGTCAACCCCATCAAAGTAAAAGAATTACCCCGTCATGCAGGACTTGGGTATGTCAGAAAGGAAGTTGGGGAATGTGCTGAGACAACTAGGTAACCACCAACAATAGATGATGAGCAACCCTCATCAATTCTTCCCAACTCGACAGTGGAGGTAAAAGATGTTGATTTCCTTTTAGTTTCTTGTTCACATAGTATGATTTCTATTGTAGATGTGGAGATACCAATTACAAGGACAAACATGAGGCTCCTTACTAGGATGAGGTACAAGGAGGAAAAATAAATTGGTGTTAATAACCAAGGCATAGCTCAACCATTAGAGGTTGTGCAGAGACCTCAATTTGCAGGCTTGGGATACACTGGAGGAGAATGCTCGAAGGTGTTAGATTCTTCCGAGGCATCATCAAAATCATCGAGGAAAGAGAATGATAAGAACACATCACCATCATCCCATGACAGTTCTCATTGCAGGGAGAAAGCCGAGGCAATCTCTCACCACCATAATGACACCAGAGATGAAAAGGAAATGTATAACTAGTTTCAATATTTCAATGTTCATTTCGATGATAATCATGTCGTTAAAGATGAACATAAATCAAGACATCGAAAAACATGTACCTTTTGTGGATTACATAACCATACATTTTCTAAGTGTTGGAAAAGAATGGTAGTACACAAAATGAGGAGGCGTTAAATACCCTCCCAATAGTAGGTAAAGAAACATGTTAAGTAGGTATGGAGGAAGAAAACCTATTGTAGTCATTGTGACAGAAGTGGCCATGAAAGAGCCACTTGTTGGAGGCTCCATCCAGAGCAGTGCCTTAAAGACAAGGTATCGGTGCATGAACCAGGTGAAACGATTGTTCGAAAAGAAAAACCACCACAGGGGGATGACCCATTCATAGTGATAAGTGAAAAATGGCTTCTAGATATGTTAGAATTTCATGGTCATGCTTTTGTAAATCATTTGTTGCATTTTAAAATGTAAAAGTGATGATGTGTTTTCCATCACTTGTTCAACAACAATGATGTCTGGTATTATTTTGAGTAGCATGATAAACTACGAAAGTATTGCTGTGTTTCCATCACTTGTCAAAAGAAAAAATAGTTTTTCACCTTATATTTGTAAATCATGTGTTGCAGTGATGAAGTGTTTGCATCACTTGTTGAAGAAACAATGATATGTTGGCCTTGTTTTCATAGCTGGGGTATTTTGTCCATCTTGATGTAAACTTGACCATTGAGTATGTGTTATAAACAAGTATGGGATGCTTAGGCCATTAGTTGGTCATGAATGAAATTTGTAAAAAAATGTGCTATAGGTTGTAGGTGTCGACTCATTGCTTAAGGCTCTAAAGAACAAAGGTGAAGGAGAGGGAAGCGAGGCCTTTCAGGATGCTTGTGATGCAGACAAGGTACAAAGAAGTTGCAGGTTATTTTTAATGCTTTTGGAGGGCCAAAAGTTCCTAAGTGGGGAGGATTGATCTAGGTGGCTCAAGACACATGTAAAAGTTTAGGAGGACTCAGGAAGGGTAAAAAATCAAAGTGTTTGGATTATGCTCGCACTAGATTCATGTTAAATATCTCTTTGTCGTGATTGTGGTGGTGCGAAAGGTTCGTCAATCCAAGTTCGGATGAGGAAGATAGAGGCAGTGAACGTTTTGGTTAACTTTTGCTGACCGGGTAGGCTTAATGGAGACACAATTTGGAAGTTTTCCGATGGATGGAATCTGGCCAACTCCGGCCAGATTCTGGGTGAAATTTTCACCTCGTTAAATTGACTCCTTCAGTCAATGTTCGAGAATTTTCAAATTCACATGGTTATATATAAAAAACAAGAATATATATATATTTATATATATATATATATTATATATATATATATATATATTATATAATATATATATATATATATAATATTATATAATATCATATAAGGAGGTGTGGCCACCACCCCAACCCTCCATTATCAGCATACATTAATGAGGAGGCCAGTAGGGATTGAACCCGCCCGACCCATGTGGGCCGGCCCCCACCGGGCGGCCCCATGAATGAACCAATGAAACGTACCATATACCATGTACAATCCATGGTATACCTCAACAACTAAATTGTAAAGCGCCCAAACATTAAATGTGCCAAAAATACAATACGAAGGTTATGGGAGAAGGCCACCTAATGCAGACCCGACCCCCCAACAATAATGTTTGCAGGTTTTGCAAAAACTGTAAAATATTAAAATGAGAGGGGCAGGGTTTGACCACCCAACCCCTCCTCAACAAACTGCTAATATTTCCATTGCACCAAAACCGCATTATTGTTTAATCCACCAAAAAAGCTTAGATAAACCTTCATTTCATTAGTGTGCCAAGGCATGGAGGAACTAGGAGCGAGAACGAAAATCTAGGCGATAATTTTTTTTAATTAATTTATTGTAGGTGGAAGCATGATTGAGTGAAATTCTCAGGAGGGTGAAATTTTTGCAGTGTCCAAATTGGACAAACTTTATGTCGATCTTACACCTCTTAGCGAAAAAAACCCGATGGCGCAGTTAGTTTCCTGATTTGGGCAGTCGATTTGCAGAGGACTTGGAGGAGGGAATCTTTGAGGAATCTAGGGGAATCTAAGAGATTCCTTGAGCCCTAGATTTCCACTTTCTCAAAATTCAGAAATTTGATAGTCTATTTTGCACTATTCAGCACTACAAATTTGATGGTGTGTTCAGATTGTCCATTTTCTCATTCCATTTTTTAGACACTTTTCTAAGTGGAATGTAGGTTTTAGCATTCATGTGTGAGCAATGATTTCCATGCGATTTGACGCCATGAGATTGATGGTACAATCAACTTCACCATCTTGACATCCTTTTCTTTAGATGGCCCTTGGATGTGAGGTATATGTAGTATGTTCATGTACTTCTTTTGCTATGCATTGTGTTGCACAGATCCCTATTTGATGTTTGATGTGGGATCCTGTTTCTTACTTGTTTCATGATTCTTGCTTGATGTGATGTGGAATCAGCTGTGTGATGTACTTTTTGTCATCATTCGTCATGTTTTGTTTGAGATCCCTTTGTTGTATGTTGATGGGATACTCATGTGTCACCATGCATGTTTGCATTGAGATCCCTTTTATGCCATGTTGGCGAGATGTTCATTATCATCATGCATGATTTTGTGTCATAATGATAGGAGTCCTTTTTACTGAGAGTTCCTGTAGTGGAACATCTCTTGGAGCCACTCCTGCATGAGGGCATTTTCCTTGTATGATAGCGACATCACATTTTATGTACATCATCACTATTGACAACACTTAATGCAGCGACCTACACCATCTTGACATAGGGGCTTGGAGTCGTAGTCCCTCCTGGACGAACTCTGTTATCAACGTCTTATGTTTTCATGTGTTGATGAATGTCATGTTCCTCTTCCTTACAACATGCATATGTATTCATTTATGTTCTTTTAAAAATGCAATTTAACACATCACGGAAGTAAAAGGTCTTGGAAGGGTCCTTTGTCACACCTGGACCTGGATCAAGGAAGGAGGCATTAGAGCCTATCCCCTCTTAGTGCTAACTTCTTGAACTCCAACCATAAATCAAAGTTTAGTAAACTTTGCCTTTATGAGAGCCTTTGTAAAGATGTCTGCAACTTAATCATCGGTTGAACAATATTGCACTTCAAGAACATGGTCATGAATGAGCTTTCTGATGAAGTGCATGTGTAGTTGAATGGCACTTTGATTATCACACCAAAGTGTAGTTGGATGTTGCTGTTGAAAGCCAAACTCTGACAGGACCTGACGAAGCCATAGGGATTCCTTACTAGCTTCTACGCTGCCATGATACTCTGCTTCTGTTGAAGAAAGAGAAATGGCACTTTGTTTCTTGCAAGCCCATGTAATAGGTATAGAACCAAGAGTGAAGACATAACCTCCATTAGACTTTTTGATCATCAGGGTCACTAACCCAATCAGAATCAGTGAAACCAACCAATAGAGGATATGCTTCTGCATTTTAATGAATCCCAAATTGAACTATACCTTGAACATAATGAAGTATTGTTTTAGCTTCTTTCCAATGAATTTCATGTGGGTTTTTCATAAACCGAGCAATAAGGCCAACATCAAAGGAAAGGTCAGGAAAAGTATGGGTCAGATACAAAAGTTTTCCTACAAGATAACAGTATAAGGTAGCATCAAATTCATGGGAATTACACGTGATTGAAAGTTTGGCTCCAGACTAAAAGGGAGAAGGGGATGGCTTACAACCTTCCATGTGAAAGTGGCGTAGAATATCACAGGCATACTTGGACTGGGAAAGGGAAATACCTTTCTTGGATTGCAAGACTTGAAGACCAAGAAAATAATGAAAGTGTCCTAAGTATGTCATTTCAAACTGCTTTTTAAGGCTAGACTTCACATGGTTTATAAGGTTGGGATCACTACCAGTAAGGATAAAATCTTTAACATAAAGAACAAGAACGATAAGAGACTTACCCACTTTCTTGGTGTAGACAATATTGTCAGAATGACACCTAGAAAAGGCAGTATCTAAAAGAAATCCATTTTGGAATACCAAGCTCAAGGGGCTTGTTGAGACCATAAAGGGATTTCTTAAGTGACATACAAGGCTGGAGTCTGTTTGTATAAATTCAGGAGGTTGTTCCATATAGATTTCTTCATGCAAGTCCCCATGTAAGAAGGCAGATTTAACATCCATCTGATGGACTTCCCATTTGAAAGAGGAAGCAAGGGAAAGAGAAAGGCGGATAGAGTTCATTTTGGAAATAGGAGAGAATGTTTCAATATAGTCAATGCCTTCAACTTGTGAAAATCCCTTAGCAACAAGGCAAGCTTTATGTTTATCAAATTTTCCATCTGGTCCAAACTTGGTTATGTAAACCCATTTACATCTATAAGTTGTGTTCCCTTTGGAAGAGGAACAAGATCCCATGTATCCCTTGCCAATAAAGAACGAAATTATTCATTCATAGCTGCATCCCAATCTGGATGGCATGAGGCTTCTGCAAAGGTGTCAAGATCATAATTCGATGAAGCTTGAGCCGGTAAATAAGTGGCTCTATCGAACTGAGAACATGTACGTCACTGATCTGTAGGATCACCTGCAAGAGAACCTACTACATGCTAAGTAGCACGAACCCATTTTGGAAGTTGAGGAGCTGAAGGAGGACCTTGAGAAGGTGGGGGATGATTTTCATCCTCGCTGTTATCATATGAAGAAGAAATATTTTCAGAAGTAGAAGGGATGGAGAGAAGTGGCACATTCGCTGAACTAGGCTTGTACGCCGTTATATTTTCAGCAAACTTTACATCTCTTCTAATGATAACATTTTTGGATATAGGTGAAAGAAGTCATATCCCTTGACATCTTCAGAAATATCCAACAAAAATACATTTTTTACTCTTAGGTTCTAAGGATTTATGTTTTTCACTGGGAATATGGGCCCATGCTTCACTTCCAAAAACACAAAAGTGAATTACATCTGGTTTAATTGAGCTCCATGCTTCTTCGGGACTGATATTATTTAAAACCTTAGTTGGAGTGTGATTTACTATGTAATTTGCACAGTTAATTGCTTATGCCCAAAAATTAAGACTAAGTCCTTTAGATCGAAGCATACAATTAACCATTTCCTTTAAGGTGTGATTCTTTCTTTCAGCTACACCATTTTGTTGTGGAGTATATGGAACAATATGTTGCATTTGAATTCCATGCTCAGTGCAAAAGTTGATGAATTTGTTGTTAACATATTCTCTGCCATTATCAGATCTTAGCTTAAGAATTTGATGTCCAGATTGTTTCTCAACAAAGGTATTCAAGGCCAAGAACATGTTAAATACTTCACTTTTGATTTTTAAGTATACCCAAGTGTGTCTAGAGAATTCATCAATGAAATTTAAGAAATACTTGTAGAAAAGAATGAAACAACTGGAAGTGGACCACATAAATCACTATGCACAAGTTGTAAAGGGTCTGAGGCGTGCTAAGAGGCACATTTTTCAAAACCGTCCCAATGATGTTTTTCGAGCACACATCTGGAACAAACACCATCTTTACAAGATACCATAGGAAGAACTATCACCATATTTTCTTTACATATATTTTGAAGGGAGCGATAATTTAAGTGACCAAATCACTCATGCCAAAGTTTGCTCACTTCATCATTATGAGCAACAAATACCGAGGAAAGAGTTAGTGACACAAAGTTGTTAAACTTATACAATTTTGTAGAATCATAAGCAATCCCAGTAGCTAAAATATTTATAGGATCTCTTAGGTCCTTAATTACAACATCATGAGGTGAAAATTCAACGATTTTACCTTCATCTGAATGAGTTATCTGATATATAGATAGAAGGTTGCAGGATAATGTTGGAACACATAATACATCATTAAATTGGCCATTGTCTAGATGAATAGTTCTAATCCCTACAACATTAAGAGAGCTATCATCACCAACATATGTATTTTTGGTGTTACAATCATTTAAAGAATAAAACATGGCTTTAGTTTTGGCCATGTGAAAAGAAGCTCTAGAATCAATGAGCCACTCATGAGAATGAGAAGAAGAAGATACATTTAGTGCATAACCAGACCGAGATGCTTGACAAGCACATGCAGAAAGTGCTATTCCTGAAGATGAAGTTGAAGTTGAAGAATGATTCAAATGGATGTTATGCTTCTTCATTGCTACTTCCAAGGCTTCCATCTTCTTAAAGCATTTGGATTATAAGTGGCCATCTTGATTACAAAATTTGCAATGTATATCAATATTCTTCCCTTTGTTTTTATTTGCCTTATCATTTTGTTGAATTTATTTTTCATTTTTTTGAGATTGAAAGTGCTTAGGACCCTTGTTTGGTTTAGGACCATTCCTTTTAGGATACTACTTCTTAGGATTCTTTGAACTTGGTTGCTACTAGGCAGCTAAGGCTTTCTTAGAGGAGTTTCCAAGATTAAGAAGACCAAGATGTAAGAGTTTTTCTTGTTCTTTTATTAAAGAATCACAAAAGGCATCAAAAGAGGGGGACTTGTAGGCTTGTCCTTCAGAAATAAAGGCTTCTCCAGTAGAATGGAAGGTGGAAACAAACATAGAGTAGGATGGTCCCAACTTAGTAAGAATGGAATAGATAAAGCTACCATCTTATTTATTAACCTTAACACTTTCCAAAAGAATTCTAAGGGTCTTGAACTTGGACAAAAAATCTTCAATGGAAGAAAAATTATTAGGGTCCAATGTAAGAAACTCATTTTTGAGTTGATGGGTTCTAATTTCATTTTTAATTCCAAAAAATTTATTGAGTTGTTTAATTGCTTCATTAGGGGTATCAAGTTTTGCGATTTGGAATCTAAGGTCTGGAGAAATAGACATGCCTATCAACCCACATGCTTGATCTTGCCTATTTTTCGATTTGGATGCTTTATCTTCATATTTAGGTTTAAATTATTAGCCTAAGGCTATTCTATAAAGACCTTTACTTCTAAGTAAATCCACAATGTAGGATAACAATTGGAAGTAGTTGGTGCTGTCAAGAATAAATTGGCATGGACTTTCCATTTTAATGGAAACTAAAGTTGTAGATACTAAAACTAAGTGTTCCAATGTAAATATCTCATGAATTAGTCTGATTAAAAAAAAACGGCTCTAAAAACGACTTTCGGATGAAGAAGTTGTGGCTTTTTGAAGAAAAGTTGTTGAATATGCTGATGAAGTGTGTGAATGTGCGTAAATGAATGATAATGTTATATTTAAAAAAATCCCCCCTCTTTCCAAACTTAGTCTAATTAGCTCACTTAAATTTTTTTTTATGTGACCCACTTTTATAAATAAGTGAAAGTCACTAAATTGTAACTTAAATAAAAGATAAAAAGACTTTAGAATTATAAGTGAATCACTAGTTATAATGGGTGAGAACAACTTTACATAAAGTAACTTTAAAACATTAGTTACATGTGATTTTTGAAAAAGTAACTCAACAAAAAGAAATACTTGAACCCAAGACTTTATTCTCATAAAGTAACTTTGGACCAAGTGAGCTAGTTTAAAAGGTTAGTAATTTTTGGAAAAGAGGAAGGGGTTTTTTTTAGTTACTGAAGCTTTGGGGTGTGTGCTTACTTGAAAAACCCTTTTTTCCTACAGAACAAAAAAAAACACAACCCAACATGGACATGCAAAAAAAACCAAACCTTATGGCTTGAAGTTAGCTTTCGCCGAAAACTAAATATTTTACTCAATGTTGCTGATTTTTCGAGATCACACTAAGGCGCGACAGAAAAGAGCATACACATGACAAGAATCCTTCCTTTTTGTTTATGATTTGTCCAGATCACATAGAGTTGTGGGGAAAAGAGCATACGTAGAAATAAAGGTATAGATCTGGTAATAAAAAACAGAGAGCTAAATAAACCAAAATAAACAAAGAGATAAATAACTAAAACTGCAAATAAAGATTGTATACGTCCAGATCTTAAAAATAATGTAGTTAGGGCTACCAAAAACCTTTTCGCATGAAAGGGGAGGGGTTCCTCATTGGAACAGATGCTCCTAACACAACAGAGTAGTCCTCTTAGCTCGAAAGCAGTTAGAAACAATAGATCTAGGAAATGATAGTCAGATGTAATTGTACTGGCTTCGGATTTGGATCACCAACGGATGCGGTCCTCAAATAGCTCTGATACCATGTAGGAATTTACAGGGTAAGTCCCTCGGATAGAACACCAAAGGAAACCACTCACAAATAGATCATAGATCAATACACCAGTATTCTTGACGCGGTTAAAACCCTCAAAGAGGGAAACAGTCCACAGCCTGAGCCAACACAACCACTTTAGGAAATTTTTTAATAAAATAAAGAAAATTTACATAATATTCTCTCATGAATGGTTACCTTACAAATTATCCTCCATGCTCTTTAAATAGAGATCATGGACCAATCAGGTGTTAAGCAGAAGTGTCGGTAATACCGAGGAGAGAATGAACCGTCAAATCACTTCATGTCTAGAACATATTGTGATCGTCAGATTGTAAGTTACAAAATATATAGTAAAGAAACACACTTTACCTAACTCTACACTAGACCAAGCTATACTTAACTATTTCTTATGATTCAAAATATCGTAACACATTTCACCATAGTAAGTCTTGAAAGTGAATTTGTGCCCTAATTCAATCGATTTTCAAGTGACCATTGTGGGAGATTTAGGGCACCATTTCGTGAATCATCTATAACAGGTAAGAGGTTTGTCCTTTCTCTTGCATTTCATCACATTTTCTTGCATTTTAAATGGAATTTTGTGTGTTGAAAGGGAGAATTTTCAAATTTTTGAGTGCTAGCGATCATCACAGGTTTAGTCATCAGACTGAGGATAGTCACTCTTGAGCTAAAATATGACCGTGATGACATGATGCTATAATTAAAAACAGACGCAATGGTGTTGGGTCATAATTCTTTGAGGAAAAACTCTTCTTTTAAGCAAAACTTATCAATCTCAATCCATGAAAAAGGTTTTAGTTGGTGCTAAATGATGTTTTGCAAGAGATCATGGTTCTAGAACGTAAAGAAAGAGGCCACGAGGTCGAAGACCACCAAGCAACCCAAAATCCTAAATGCATCAATGCCTTGAGAGATTGTGGTTGTTGAAGTTCTTTAGGACCATAGGAATGAAGGATTAGATGGAATTTCTACCCTATTTGATCAGTCTTTGGGATGTTGATTGAGAGACCTTCATAATCAAAGTCCAGGAACTAGAAATAGAAGAATCATACATCTATTTCATCATTGGATTGTCTCGAAGAGGAGGGAGAGTCCAACTCTTCGAATCTTGCCCAGGCGGTGAGAGTACTAGTGCTCTGATTAGGAGGTATTTCCCAGGTGCATAGATGATGAGGGGTGGGAAGGTGAAGATCGCCACAGTCACCAACAACCTTCCTTTACAAGAAATCCTATAAACCATAGCTCACATATTTGGGATGTAAGCCCTACATGAGAGTTCAAAATTCCAATTCCAGTATGCAGTTGAGTGTCTCACCCCCACCATATTCAACTGGTGTGGAGGCCTTCCGACGAATATAAAAAGACAATTGACCAAAGGGAAGCAAGGAAAGCTAAGACAATTTGGGTTTGGCTCGATACTGGTGACTTTCTTCCTAGAGCGGGTGCCCTTATTCTAGTATCACTGGGCATAGGTAATAGATCTTGCCCCTCAAGATCCAAGGCTAGTGAGGTGGAGTCAACTCATGCCCCAAGGAGGGACGGGTCAGCAGATGCACTACCCTCCACAGTTTTTTACTTGGCTGCAATGCCAATTACTCATGGTGGATGACTATGCATATGCCGGTATGGATTTCAGATGGGATCTAGATCTACCTCTTCCACCGAGGGAAAAATGGACTGATGCAGGTAAAGACATGTTTTTTGGATTTTTTCAAGTCTTATGTTTTTTTGTAAAAGTGTAATTGAGACTTGACTTATTATAAATGTGCAGATGTGGGACCAGAAAGACAAATTGACATGTTTCCAATAGCACGGTGGGTTTCTTATCAGATAGTGGGTGCTGATTATGAGGAAGGGGCAGACCCCTTAACCGAGATGGAGTGCAACTTATATGCGATTACTCGGGGAGTTCCAGTGTATGCTACTATAGACGAGGTGCCACTGTGATGGTATAGATGCACAATGGGAGTATCCACAAGGCTACATCGGCTATTAGGTCGAGTTATCATAGTAGCCTCATGCTACCATGAACACCATGCAGGCTAATAGCCTTTCTAGATATTTTATACATTTTGTAGGCTTTGAAAGCCAAGTGTCCTAGAACACTTTATTTTTTGAGATTTTTATGTAAACACTCTGATAGACATGATATATATTTATATACATATATATGTTTTGTTTTCTACTTATGTTTCCATGACTCATGATGACGTGATTGGTTTTATAAATGATGCAAATGTATATCAAGAACATAATTTGCTAATTCATCTGTAAATGTATTCAAAATGCGTGGAATGTGTTGATATGTGATAAAATCAAAATTTCTTTCCAGTAGTTGAACACGTAGATACATACACAATATTTGTGAATTTCTCACTGAATAATGATTGTTTAATTGTAACATAACGAGTCGTGAATCTAACTTGACAACTAAATCCTTGATGCCAAGAGAAATTGCTTCTGACAATAATTCAGTGACTACACTATATGAAGCAATATTGTTAGCTGTCTGTCTGAGACAAATACCTTGTAAATCAATCAACTCGCTATCAGGGGCATAGAGTACCCAAGCTATGAAAGACAAGTTCTGTGTGCTATGAAAAGCACCATCAACAAAACCAACATAATGGTTTAATGACATCTGCAAACTGAGTGGAACACAAGGTAAGAAGAAAAACACATTTCTGCAAAGAAAACAAACACACCAAAAATAAAAAAGCGCACATTAATGTACAAAAAGTCATTACACGAATTTCACGCATAATACTTCCATTTCAGGGCCATGACAATGCATTTCCTTCGTAATCAGATAGCTCATAGGCACCTTTCTACAAAACAAATTTGACAATATATGGCCCATGCCACATAGATTCGAACTTTCTAGTGCCTAACTTATAGTTAGCCTGATCATAAAGGAGGACAAGGTCACCTTCGGAAACAATGCGAGGAGAAACAGTTTGATCAAAATGTGTTTTGACATGTTTCTTTTGGGTTTTGATTAGAATTGCAATAATGCGACGAGTCTCGTCAAGCCTCTTAAGGTAGAGTAACCTCTCCTCTTCAGGTGAGGTATTAGGAAGAAGTTCGACAACTAATTTGAGCAAAGTGATTTCGCATTTGATCGGAAGAGTTGCCTCTAAGCCATACACCAGCTGGAATGGAGTGAATCCAGTTTCCTTCTTAGTGGAAGCTCTATAAGCCCTGAGAGTTGAGAATGGCATCAAATACCAATCCTTTTTGTGCTTCCCAATGGTGCATTGAAGCATAGTAATCAAAACTTTATTAATTTCTTCAACTTGGCCATTAGACTGTGGATAGTAAGGAGTTGAGCTATCATGATGAAGGCCTAACTGAGCAGTCAGTTCTGCCATCATGTACTAATGAAAATGTGATCTATGGTTAGTTATAATGGAATGAGAAACACCAAAATGCACTATGATGTGGTTGAAGAGGAATTGAGCAGTAGTGATACTGTCATCATTGGTTGTGGGCATCGGCTCGGCCCATTTAATGAAATAGTTGAGGACAATGATCATATAGCCATGCCCCTTGACCGAGCAAGCGTTACATGTCATGAAGTCTATGCCCCATTCAGCGAATGGGCCCACAGTAAGTACTGGGTGTAAGGGTGCTGGCAGGGTGCACTGCTTGCGATTAAAATCTGACATTCATGGCAAATTTGAACAACCAGAATACAATATTTAAAGATGGAAGGCCATAAATAATCAACACAAAGGATTTTCTAAGGAGTGGCATAGCCTCACATATGACCACCATAGGCACCAAAGTGGTAGTCATTGAAGACCAATTTAGCCTCTTCAAGTGTTAGACATTTGCCAAGAACAGAGTCCGTACCAACTTGGTACAATGTATCACCAAGAATCCGATAGGGTTGGGACTGATGCCGGATGCAGTAATGGTTAGATCGAGATAACTCAGATCATAAGGTTTGGGTTTGAATATAAATGATAATATATCCATACCATGGGTCAAGAGTGTTGATGATAAACAGAGTTTCATAAGGAATCTTCTTAGTAAAATCAATAGAAGTGCTTGTAGACAGAAGGGAACATATCAACTCTGCAAAAACAAATGATTTCTTTGATTTCGTAGCAGTAAAGTCCAAATCAAACTCCTGCAGGATAACAATCCATTTGGAGTATTTCCCCCTAGTAATTGACGAGTCAATATCTAGGTCATGGGGTTGCAATAAAAAATCATTGTGATTTTTCATAAAAGGATTTAATGATGAAATATTTGAACATTATGGACTACTGCCAAGGCAAGCTTCTCAACATGGGGATATCAAGATTCAGTGTCAAGAAGATTTTGGTTTAAATAATAAACCACATGTTCATTGCCATTGTCATCATCTTGAACTAACACCATAGCAATGGTAGTATCAGTTGCAGCCAAGTAAAGGAAATAATCATTTCGATAATCAGGGGGATGCAGTAAAGGAGCACTTATAAGCATGTTTTTCAAAGCATTAAAGGATTTTTGGGCAACTTCATCCCAAATGAAAGGGATCCACTTCTTAAGCAAGCGGGTAAAACCCTTCGCGAGTTCAATGTAGTTAGGAACAAATCGATGAAGAAAGTTAGCCTTTCCTTACAGGATTTGCAATTGCAACAATGAGGTGGTGGGGTAAGTTGACAATAGCCTCTAATTTTAAATAATCAATTCAGATACCTTCATGGGACACCACAAAATCTAAGAGTCGACCAAATTCAATGCAAAAAATGCACTTGTGCGAATTGAGATGAATGTTATAATTTCAACATCACAGAAACATGGATATTAAGTGGTCTAGATGGTCATATTGCTTAGTAAAATGGGAAGGTAAGTCATCCAGGTAAGGATGAACAATGTGTAGAATATCGTGAAATGCATAAGAAATTTCTCTCTGGAAGGTAGCACCAACATTTTTTAAAACGAAAGGAAGCTTCTTCTAGGCAACATTGCCCCACGGACAGATAAAAACCATCTTATGCTGATCAATGGGGGAGATGTTGATCTGGTTGTAGCTAGGAACACCATCCATAAACGAGAAAATCTCACTCCAAGCACACTCATAAATGATCTGATCGATAAAAGGGCTAGGATAATTGTCTTTTGGACAAGTGCGATTAATGTCACGGTAATCAACATAGACACAAATCGTGCCTTGCTTTTTGGCAATAGGGACAATATTAGACACCTAATTAGTCAATGGGATGGGATAGATAAAACCAACATTTAAAAGCTTTTCCACTTCTTATTTAATAACAATAGGCTTTCGAGGATGCATGGGGTGAAGCCTTTGGAAAATAGAATTTCCACAAGGATAAGTAGGTATTTCATGTACCACTATTGTTGGATCAATACCAAACATCCCCTTGTATGACCATGCGAAGACATCTCAAAATTCTTTGGAAAGGTGAGTGTAAACCCTGATCCCATTGGGAGAATAGGAAACCCCAATATGAACGTTCTCGACAATTTTAGGTTAAAAGGAAATGTCAAGAGGCATGATTGCAATAATGTTTCCCATATTACCCTTAGATAGGACTTTGTGCACCAAAACAGGTGTTTGAAGTGGATGTGTTGGGAAATGAGAAACAAATGATTCAAGACACGAAGGCATCTGACCGAGGCTGGGAAGAAACAAAGAATGATGACGAAGACCATTCCAAGGAGTTTCGTCCAAAGACATAACCTCAACGATACTGTCGTTGGTGGGGAATGTCTTGTTTAAAGGATCTGGAGAATCCAAAGAACTAAACCAAGGAGAGGGCACATAAGTATCCAGGTTCATACTGAAAATAACATGACTTTCTAAAGCAACCATTGAAGTCAAGATAATTTCTTGATAATATTTCTCTAATGGACTTAATGGCATAAAATTGCCAAATGAATCAATTTGATCTAGAGTAGGAATAACCCAAGGATCCATAGAAAATGAGATCATATTGATCGAAGTGACATTCAGAGGTGGGAGAGTAAAAGTACCCATTAAAGCTAATTCTTTGAAAATATATGCCTCGACACTCTCATAAGGAATGTCGGTATTTCCCACATATGGGACATTCTCGTTCGATGTACTAGAAGAGAAAAAAGACAGTTGGGTGGCGGTGACAATTTTTCCTTCATGAGGAAAAAAAAGCACCTAGAACAAATAAATAACCATGCAAAACATAGCATGGGTCCAAATTCGGTAGAGAAGAAGGTTGTAATTGAGATTCGCATCTACAACTTCCACTTCTAGCTCAACAGTAATTCCTTCCAATGTGATCAACAAGTTTGTGAGAATACCATATGGACAAGAGCCTCTGCAATCAAAGGCCCCCAAAGTGTTCAGGGAATGATTGAGGCAAGGAGAGCTGATGGCCTTCCAACATGAAATAGACATGATGCATGTGGAAGCACCTTCATCAATAGCAGTTTGATGTATCATCTTTCCTTTAATGATAACCAGAATTAGAAAAGAAATTTGAGGAGGAACATGAGGAACACGGTTTTCAAGATCAAAGATAATTAAACTCGAATTGGCAGGATCAATAATGCCTATAGTAGACAAAAATGATTTCCACTACATTGGACATGTTTGGAGAACTTCCAAAGAAGACATCATTGAAGGTGCTTGAGCTAAATCCTCAACAATATTATAATGCTATGCAGCTCTAGCATTCAGATTATAAGATGATTTCCAAAGTACACCCTTGGGAGGTGGTTGGATTACGGACTCACTGTTAGGATGCTCAATATGGAGTGAACCAAAACTAGATGGAGTAGAAGTAGAAGGTATATCAATGACTTCTTTCTCCGCCATCTGCTTTTGTGGGGTTTGATAGTCCTTTGTTCGAGTAGCAATCGAAATAGGGGATGAACCTTGCATCATGAAAACTTAGGAACCAAAGGAGGCAAATGACGATGGTTGTTCTACCAACTGCATCTGCTGAGGTGGAAAAGGTTCTTTAAAAAAAGCCGAAGTCCCTTTCAATAAGCGGTTAAATTTAGAACATCGGGGACAATCCTTGGTATAATGGTCTTCCTCATAGATGAGGCAAGGATATTTCAGCATTCTTTTAGAAGCATCATCAGCAGATGATTTGGGTGGATCTTGTTTTGGGGTATCAGTTTTGGACTTAACTTTACCATTTTTCTTACCTTCTGAGGCCTTATCTGTTGTGGTAGAATGAATAGCATGTACCTCAGAGGTTTTACCAAGATTTGATGAATTTTTCAAAGGATTAGCCAAGTACTCTACCATTGAGTTTACAACCATATTGGAAATAGTATTGAGATAGATACGATCGAAGTGGAAATGCGAGGTTTACTCAATTCATGAACCAATAAAGTCCACAATCTAATTGACGAACAGAGGGATAAAAACCTACGTGAAGACCAAATAATTCACTCGTCATTCATATCGAAATATTTAGAGTTTCGATCCACCATCCAGACTAAAGGTAACTCTAGTATGAATAAATGATCCATCGACAGAATTATCAGATTGGATAGAATCCATTGAATGAAACGATGAACCTAAGAATATACTCTATTGTGAATGGACGAATTATATTGACACAATAAACTATTGTCAACTCCAGAATAAGAGATAAATTAATTGTTGGATTGGCACTATATTGGGACGAGATGTTAGATGCATCAATAGAAAGTCCTAGGCTTATTTGTAACAATAAGACGATTCAAATATTCGTCATATTTGTATGGAATCACGTGGAAACAAGATTTACTTGGAGAGTATATAAGAAAATAAGAATAATGTTGGCCAAGGGCATTTGATTCGAATATGAAATGATGTCATAATCCATATCCACGAAATCCATTATGTAAACTACCGCATCATTTTAGATGATGTTTCTAAGATTCCTCCCTGATCTCGAATCATGATCGAGATGAGGTGATCTCGAATCATGATTCGGAGACGTGGATTATGAATAGTCATTAACTCAATGATATGATAGGAATAAGGTATCGAAATCGGATCCACTCTTTGTATAGAATACCTCGCCAAATGTAATCAATT
>APFE030949321.1:35824-87768 GCA_000404065.3 Pinus taeda | reverse complement strand
TGCGAGTTTTACTTGCACAACCTTGTGCTAGACCAGGAAACTGATTTAAATCCTAGCCCTTTTGTTGGCGATATACAATTCCAAGCCTTTATCTCATTTGGGGTTAATCAGCTGAAATGGCTCAGAGCTTATAATACCTTTCAGAGATAGGAGAATAGCCTAGATTAATGGGTACGAGCCCAACCTAGAGACCCAGTGACGCTATGGAGAGAGCATAGGAGTCTTATGAGGATCCCAGGTGTCATCGAGATATTAGGACCCATGCACGAAGACTTGATCCGAAATAGTCTAGAATATTTCCTGACTATTAAAGACCTTGCCATCAATGCTGCAAAATTTCAATACCGGACCTCTAACCCAAACATCCAGCTCAGGGAACCATTCAAATACGAGAATTTTGAGCTGGCTGCCAGCCGATTGAGCCTCTATGGGGAACGGATTCTTCAAGCAGGGCCATCCTGGTTGGGGTATTGATTTCGCAGTCCAATTATTTGGCACCCTGCACCCGGATATCGGGCCTTGTATGAGATGCCTGCAGATCAAATAGATCATTTCTTTGATAATCTAGTTGCTCATCACGGTTGTCGGCCTCCTCACGAGATCCCTTCTACGGCATATTCTCTCACCGCCTTCCATGTCAACTATAATGTTTTCATGAGGCCATGAAAAAGGGTAAGCAGGGGGGTGTGTGGAGCACTTGGAAGGTATGCTTTTGACAAGCAATCTAGTAGTTTTTCAATAATAATTGTAACCTTTTCTGCATTATGAATTCAAAGAAGACAAAGGATTTTGATAAAATGTGCAAGAATAGACAAAGGAAGCTCAAGTGCTAATAATTGACGTTTTTCTATGCTGGAAGACGTGGAAGCAAGGAGTTGCCGTCCAAAAGCGAGAAGCAGAGGAAAAATAACTGCTGTCCCTCCAGCGGGGAACCGGATGCGAACAAGATCAAGCAAAATCAGAGCTGAATAGTCCAGGAAAAGAATGAAGGATACCGAGTTGGCGAACGCAAGAAAGAAAAGAGAAGGATTAAATGATTAGTGAATCCCTCGGATCGAAGATTTAACTTATCTTTGATTATCTAGATACCTCCGTCATTTCTTTTATATAAAGGAACAACGTCATTGAGCAGGAGGACGACTGTTTTTGTAATTTTACAGTTTCAAAACAACTTTGACCATTGAGTCTCACTGAGACCTGATTTTGTTATACTCTGTTTGATGCGATTAATATAATAGACTTGGTGTTCATTTCATCTCTGCGTTTGGAGTAACTTAAGGCGGTGTACCATTGGTAGCTAAGGGCCCGGCTTCGAAGGACACTTGATTTTGTATCATTATACGGTGATTTGCATGTGGTTTGTTTATCTTTATTATTTAGTAATCTGATACATCTTTCATATGATATGCTATGCTCTGTTATAATCAATATCTGAATGATTTCTCCATGTAATGTCTTTGCACTGTACAATTGGATCTATTCAAGGTTGAATTGCATCTTTAATCAGCTATTTCTGTAACAGAGTGTTGGTATGAATGTTACTGTCATTGGATCCATGTGAAATCGTATTTTTGGAACTTGAAAGTAGCATTACTCTGTTTAGAAACATAGTTATATCATTCATCATTCTCAGATTGCTATATTAGTATAGAACAAGTACATATGGGTGATGGTTGTTGTTCCATAATTCATCAAGGATTGCTGTTCCCTTTTATTACTGTTGTTCCATTTACTGTTGTTCCATTTCCATTTTGCTGTTTCATTTTACTTTCTGCCGTTTCATTTACCTACCTTTGTAGTTTTGGTGTGAGAGAAGGTCTAAGGCTGTAGTGAGCCTCAGCAAGACGCTGCTTAGCTCCCAGACCTATAAGCCCATGCTCTAATTTCCTTTCTTTATCAGTTTCTAGAGGGATGGGTTATTGCTTCTGTACCCTTGACTGATCAATTGTCTTGTGTGATTCTATCTTTTGGGTTAATTTAGTTACAACTTAGCATCTGCTTTCTTTTGAATCTTCTGAACACTATACTACTAAGCATTACTCGGAAAAATAGCCTCGGATTGAGCTACTCTTTGCAATAACAAAACGTTCCCGGATTGACTTATTAATGTGGAATAATTAGCGGTGTGGGAGACCCTAGTTATAGCTCTACATGCATCATCAAAAAATAATACATGTTTGTCTTAATACATTCAGAGACAACATGTCTCTCAAAAAATATGCATGAAAATAAAGCCTAGATATTTAATCCCTATGGTGTTCATGGTAGCATGTCACTGCCCGCACTAGGCATCTCAAGAGACACTGGATGCGACTGGGTACCCCCACCATGTGTATCTGGTATGCTAACGGGACATCCGCTAGTCGATCATAATCCAGAATCCCTCGAGCGATACCCTCAAGTTTCTGGATGAGTTCTCCCCCCTCAGCACCCTCCTCCTGAGGATCTGCTGCAAGCTGGTTTCTCCTCGAGATAGGAGACATACCGGCTGGTCGCTCTGGGCCAACGTCTGCATATACATATAATTGTTGTTAGAACAAGCATGTATTAACAAAAAAAAAACATAAAACATAAAATCAAAAAGAGGTCATACCTAGCTCCTCATCCCAATCCTCTCCCTCTGGCAGTGGGAGATCAGGGTCACCTATGAAGTCAGTCCCTGCATACGACCAATCCTCGACCATGATCAGCTGGTGGCGGCGCCACCCAAAAAACTCTGGCCTCCATGACATTTGCTGGCCTCCCCCCCCCTCTGGGCATCAACGCTGCCCAATGAGCCATTCTCGGCTCTTGAGGCACCAGATCAGGTACGAAGGCCCCTTGGCCCTGAAATATTGGTAACCATTCCAAAATGAACGTCACCAGAATGGAACCATACCCAAACTGCTGCAATTTGCCACACTTACCTTTTGTAAGCTTCCTCTTCATGTTGGTAGTCACCGCTGTCGCCCAATTGAAGATAATTGGATTCAAACACTCTGTAGCCAATATAATCTAGTTCTTTGTTCCCTCGTGGGGTGCCTATGCCCTCGCAGCCCGTGTGATGGTAAAAAACACTGCTTTGACTCTTAGATCCTGAATAGTGGAGATATCCACTTTAGAACTGTCGGATCTGAATTGTTCCCCTGGGGACACTCGAGCCATCACCTCCTCCATCTTCTCACCAGATGGCCTGCTACCTGTCAATAGAGGCACCGGCCCTCTGTGAGACAGTCATGTGATGAAGTAGACGTCAGATACGTCCAGTTCTAGCACTTGGTCTCATATACGGAACACTTGCTCGTGTTCGTCCCAAAGATTGATCAAATACCGTAAGAGCTTCGGTTGAGCTCGTAGGTAAGGTGTGACGAAGTATTTATTTAGCCCACAATTTCTAAGGGCTTCCATGCAATCTTAGTCTACTATGGTCAATTCATCTACTCTATCATGCTCACTTTCCTTCCATTGGATCACCATTTTGTTTGTTCCCCTACAGCCACAAGATCAAAAACAATGATTAGATCCTTGGTAAACTAAGAAATGAAGTGGAATTGCAGTTAAAATGTTAAATTTTGAAAAATGGATGCGTTCGGCCATTGGCGCGACTATTTTTAAAATAGTCGCGCCCATGGGCACGAGCCTTTGGAGAAAAAAGGCCCATTGGCACAGGTCCGTGCCCGTTACCCCTGCCAATGGGTGCAACCCTAGTTTTTCAATTTCTCCCCCCAGAGGTCGATAAAGCAAGCTAAAACAACTAAAAAATGGACTAAAATGGAGCATGTGAAGGTGCATCTTACCTGGAACTGGTGGCGCTCCAAATGGTCGCACAGATTCATCACAATCGTCACCCGAAGATCGCACACCAAAAGCACTACTGTCGCTCTCCAATGAGGTAAGAGTAAAAAGTAATTTTTTTTTACCATTTTCACATGTTTATAGCTTTTTTTAACCCTAAATAGGTTTTAAAAGTCATTTTTATGAATATTTTAATATATATTTTCGTCAAAAATAGATTTTACACTTGTTTTTGTGCAGCGACAGGTTTTTATGTGATTTAGACGGTGAAACGAGTTGTATTTTATACTTTTTCAGACTCGGTAAATACACGAAAAAGTCATTATGCAGTCATCTTTATGCTCTTTTCTGACTGTCTAAACATGAAAAGAATGCCGAGTTATTCCTCTCGACTCGCTAAACATAAATGAGAGGCGGTCGTCTTTAAACTCTTTTCTGACCGTATAAAGACGAAAAGATTGTCGGATCTTTGTCGTTTCAGGTTCGTAAACGGTTATGAAACGACGTGGTTTCGATCACTTTTTTACATTTTTAGGTCAAGATCACTAATCATGAAAAGTATTCCTCAATCGTAATAGTCGGGTGGTTCTTTCGAGCATTGTTTTATACTTTTTCGGGCTTGAGAGACACAACTTTACGAAAAATGACACTCCTGGAGTTTCCTTTTCCGCTGTCTTTTCAAACTCTCTAAACATGAAAAGACGCTGAGTTCTTCCTTTTTCAAACTTGTTAAAACTTAATGACATTGGATTCCATCAAAATGACGCCCTACAAGCATATGCTATCCCCGTCACGCTTGTCATAAAAAATAACCAGGGTACTCGCCAGCAATGGTTGGCAAAATGGAACCAGAATCATTGTCGTGTCAGAAGTATGTCGCTCTTGAACATGGCACTTGTCTGCATTTGTGTCTGGGTGGGGCCATCTCATCTCTTTTTTCACTTGCTTCCGTGGGTTTGGGTGATCCTGTTTGACCTCTCATCTGCTCGTTGCCTCGTCACCATGACCTATGATCATTTGATGTCAAATACTGACAAGTCCACTGTCGTGCCGCCGATATGTTCAAGAGAAGTTGACCTTTGCGAAATAATCAACCTCCCTTTGATAACTCACATAATCCTGTTTCACAAAAAACATTACCTTCCTCTGTCTCGCGTTGATGATGTGGGAAACACTATGGCCCACCTTCGATCAAGGTCGCTTCCTTTCGACTTCAGCTCATTATCCAGGAAGTTGACCTAGAGACTCCCTTAAGGTGCCTTGGAGCCTGTATGCCTCAATGGTAGGTTCTTCATGTTCGACAACAGGTTTTCATCATTGGCCTCTGATCGAATGATTCTACAGGTGTTCGACGCCGACTCAATGATTCACACGCCGTATATTGTACCTATAGTACCTTGAGGACCATTGTCATTATTGGTGGTACCTCTCGTGTTTGTTAACAGTTTTCATCATTGACTGGTAATCAGACGATGTTCCTGCATGTTCGAATTTGACTCCCATATTCGCATTCTTGAACTTGTACTTTGTTCAGGTCGAGATGGAGCGCAAGACCCTGGATTTTGTCTGTTGGGATCCAGGTTGTGATTTTGTGGATTATTATGATTACTACATGACTCATTCACTGGATGGCTGCGACCATGCATGAGTCTATTTATCGATCCTCGCTGGATGGCTATGTCCATACCTTGGATCTAGATTTTTATGTACTCTGCTATGGATGGATACGCCCATACCACATATATCATGTACTTGAGATATTAGTTGTACTTCTCCACGCAGGTTCTTTGGCGGTAGTGTTTTCGGTTGGCCATGTTCTTGTAAAGCATTTCACCCCTCTCTCTCTCTCGGGCCTCATGCTTTAGGGGGAATCTGTTACACAAAAATTTGTCACTGTCCCTGTTATCCCTTCTCCTACATCTTGGAGGACTCATTCTAGGACCTGTGAAGAGTGACATGACCTGCAAACACTTGCATTGTATTCCCCTGAGTATGAAATTCATTTGCCCTGAAGACATCTCCTGCAAAAAACCCATAAAAACAACCCTTTTTCCATTGGCGCGGTTTCACTGTGCAGCACTCACGCCAATGGGGGAAATCCTCCAAAGAGGGTGTGCCAATTGCTGCTCTGTCATAGAGTCACACTCGCACCAGCCAAAATGGGTGATGTTTTTTAACAAACCAACAACCGAAGATTCATCCTAACCAACTCCTGGACTGAATCTATCTTGAGTTGGGTGGTTTGGCTTCGAATCTCCATAGAGGGGAAGTGGTTTGCCACCTCTCATGGAAGCTTCTTAGTGATAAAGCCAATCCCATGAATATTGTGGATGATCCCAACTCCCTCCTCTCTATCTATAAAAGCTTGTCCACTTTCCTTAGGCAAGCTAGTTCCAAAGATTGAGAATTGTCAAGTTCATGCTGCAAGAAGCCTTCTTCATTCCCATAAGGCCAAATCTAAGTAAGGAGATTCTTGTCTAATAACCAAGGAGAGAGAGGCTTGTTACCATTCCCAACAAGCTTTGCAAGACATGTGCTACTGATCACCCAACCAAAGGAGCATTTGACGTCAGAACTATGGTTGTATCCTTCTTTGTTTATCATTAATAAACGACTATTATTATGGTTCCGCTCTTATTTTTCTTTGTAATAATGATGAGTTATATCCTTTCTGACTGATATATAGTTGCATCTATTGGATTTTATTTTTGTGTTTGCGTCATTCTTTGCATGTGCAGGTGTCCATTCACGGAGAATGTGGGGATCATAAGTGGCCGGAGCAAAGGAACGGGGGCGTCAAATCTTCTACAAGCACTAGCGTTGGAATCCATGTAGGCTCTCATCATTGGTATTTAATTTGCAATTAGGAACTTGCGTGATAGCGTTGTATGATTGTTTCTAGACCCAATCTGGGCTAGTATGGATCGCCTCTATCCACAAAGGGGATTTTTTACCTCCACAACAAGGGCCTTTGAGGGGGCCTGAAATATGGGTCCTAATCTTTTGGTAAGGATTTTTCCCCCATAGTGGAGGATTTTGTCCATACAAGTTTTGATTTTGCCCCCACTGAGGGTTACCTTGACCATAAGGTGGATTTGGTCCAGGGTAGGTTTGATGTTGACCTACCACAGGACATTGGTAAGCATTATAAGTGACATACAGATTGTAAGGTTGTTGAACCTGTTGACCTTGGACCTGAAGAGATTGACCCTACTGTTGTAGGGGTTGACCTTGTGCTTGCAAGGGTTGACCTTGTTGATACGCATATGAAGCTTGCTGATGCAGAGGTTGACCTTGCTGTTATAAAGGTTGACTTTTCTACTGTAAAGGTTGACTTTACTGTTGCAAAGGTTTTGCTTGCGAGTACAAAGGTTAAGTAGGCTATTGAACAAATTAAGTTTGCTACTACAAAGGTTGCCCTTACTGTTGCAAAGGTTACCCCTGCTGCTATAACAATTGCCCTTGCTGTTGCAAGGGTTGTTGGGTAGTTCCTTAGGATATACCTTGAGGGTATTGATAATTTCCAAATTGAATTTGACCATATCCACCAGGAATAATAGATTGACTAGGTTGTACAGAAGCTTCTGCTTGTGGAATGTAAAACTAATTAACCAAGGCTTGCGAACCATATGGGACATAAGCCTGTTGGAGGGTAATCTGAGCCGTATAAGGCTATTGATATTGGACATTACCTCACCCATATGGACCAACAAGGTTAGGAATACCATCAAAAAAAGGTTGATTGACTCCAAACATGTGAGTTTGTAATACACTCACATTGGTTTCACTTGACACAATAGGAATGTTCGGATTTCCCCCCCAGGCGATGGCACATTCTATCCACTTAACGGAGGGGTGGAAGAACTAACAAAAACCTAACCTGAAATAGTCAGTTGTATCAGAAGGATAGTTGAAACGACAATGCAGGTTGTGATGGAATCGTAGGTTGAGCAAGAACTGGCGTGACATCAGTTTGTAAAGAACTTTGAGAGGTCACGTTTTGAATAAATGGACCAGAAGTACGCATGTAATTTGAAGACCAAATGGGATTTTTATACAAAGAAGAAGCACTAGGAGTTCTTAAAACTAACTAGGCTAGGGTGGTATAACAAAGTGGAAACATAGAACCACTGGTTTCAGGAAGTGTGAGAGATGGGACTCTTCCTGTAAAAGGAAAGCCTTATGGAGGAAATTCATACCCTTGTTCATCATCGACATGAGGAGTATGAGTAGCGGAAACTTCCAAATGACTCGGAGAAGAGGTGCGGATCAAATCCATGGGTGGAAACAATTGGCAAGGAGGAATCTGAGATGTACAAGGAGATAAATCCAAAGGGACAACAGGCTTGTTATATGCACTGTAAGGATGATGAGGAGATATCACATCAAGATCGACTAACGGATTTTGCAGATAAAAAACAAGCCTTTGCAAACTCTCAGGGGTCTGCGGACTCTCAAGGGTCTGTATAGGGTTGTCAGGGGTCTCAGGATTAGATTCTTGAGGTGACCAGGAATCTGATGGTGGTGGACGAGAAGACAGGGGTTGCATACTTGGAATAATCCCAAGTTTAAAACCTTGATCTTTAAGTGACTGAGGAAGCTCCGAATGAACTCCTTGGGAGGACCTTTGAGTATCAGACAATGAAGGGGAACTTTTGGGTGAACTTAATGGTTCATCCATGATGAATTTCTCTCAAGAGAAGAAAAGGAAAGGAGATTCAATGGAAGATGATTAAAAATAAAATTTATAATGATTTACTCAAAATTGGGCCAATAAGAAACTGCACGGGTTCAACATGTTATCGTGGGCAATTATTTTTAGAAACAAAACTTTTCCTTTTCATTTTTTAAGTGTCAAGAAAAGGACGTAAATGTGACTCTAGTCGCCTTTGAAGGTTTAGCGAGCTTGAAAGGATAAGTGCTCGATTATCTTTTCAAATTTAAGGAGTCAGAAAAGATCGAAATTACTACTCAGTAACTCTAGGCAAAAAGGATTACCAAGTAATCATGAACTATAATATACACCTCAACAAATAAATTTACCAAGGACTTGACGTACGTGCAAGAAATCTGCTCGAATGCTATGTTTGGTGTATCATGTTTATAGGGCGGAAGACTCAGCTTCCTATGTGTAAAGGTTTGCAACCTATGAGGGTCTCCGTTTATATACTCAATGGTACAAGGATCACAAGTCTATGCTAGCACTTGTTTAATGCAAGAGTATTGTGAACGAAAACTGCTAAGTTTTATAGACGATGGAACACATATCTAGCCTAGACCACTAAGTATGAATGTTAATGTTTAAAATGATTCTTAGATTCATTGAGGTAAATTTTAAAGTTAATATTTGAATTAAGTTTCAGTTTTGAGGGCTCAACGATGCCACCTGTTCCTAGAATGCAACTAAATGATGAAAATGACACTTTTCATTCAATGAAGGCTATTCTACCAAAGGAAGAGAAACAACCAATCAATGCATCAAACAATCCAAAAGCATCAATACAAATTTTTCAATGAAATAAAATGAAATCTAATCTTTCATTCTACTAACAAATGCAATTCCACAGAAATGAAAATGTTTTTCTTTTCAGTAAAGATGCAATCAATTCAATCTTGTGCAAAAGAGAAAAAAGAGAATGCAAACAATTCACTAATCATGAAAATATCTTTCACTTTCCAATTTGAAAATACTTCAATGCTATGCACTTTCACTTTCCAAAACCAAGAAAAACAACAAGCACTTCCTTTTGATTCAATAAAAAAAAAACAATTTTGTAATCTATTGCTTGCCAATGGAACTAAAGTGACTTTAAAAGAATCTACTTGATTCGACACTAATGGAATCAACTTTATACCAAAGAACCAAAAGCGACTTGAAAAATATGTCCAAATGCAAAAGAACTCTTTGAACAAAGGTAATTGATCTTTGAAAGAAGACCAATGAGTGAATAAAGGATGCCCTAGAAATCCTAGAAACCCTAGAAGGAAAATCAATCTCCATACACACTTAAACCAAATCAAGAGGCAATTGTAATTAGACAAACATGTCAAACAAGACAATGACACTAAAATCACACTGGTAAGCCACTGACATAAGGAAAAATACTGAAAGCAAGAAGACAAACCCTAATTTTATTTAACATATGATGTCGTCGTACCTGTTAAAAGAAAAGCAATGATCATTGCTACTGTAATCAACATATCTGCGGTGTCATCACAACTATCAAGGACAAAACCGTGATGGTCAAGAAAGATAAGGAAACAAAAATCTTCAAGAGTAGCACAAATTAAGAACCTTCACGCAATTACCAGAAAGTGAAAATAGTTATAGACAAGCAAACAAGTCTGGGAATGGAAGGTTGGTCAAACTCATCAAAAAAACAATGGCGACTCCATTGAGGACCCTAAGTTACAACTAAAAAGAGAGATGAAGAAGATGGTCTACCTCGTTATGATGCTATTTCGATCTCCTTTGTTGAATACCTTGAGTTACTTATGCCACGGGCTCGTTCCTGCTACTCTTAGCGTTTATGCACCTACGCAAGAGATCAAGACATAAAAAGGCATGCAAATACAAATAACATATTCAAAGGAACCTACTTAACTAATCAAGCAATGTTAAGCTAAATGACACATGAGCATACACATTTAGGGAAAATTAACCAGCAGTTGTATATTATTAGAAAATAGGGGGAAGCATACAACCAAGCCTTGATGTTGATAGAATCTCCTTTGAATGAATATCCAAGTCGAAGCTAAGCTCTCCAATTACTCCTTTTCCAAGCCAAATGAGTAGCATATAGGCACAATCTTAGCATAAGGGTGCAAATAGACATAGACCAACCATTTGGGAATGGGAGAGGATGAATATATAGGCTGAGAAAGGGAGTTAGGATCTTTCCAAAGATAGGCGTAGGCCCTTGTCTCAAGGAGGTAGCTCATAGGGATAAGACCAAGAGGCCAATTTGGGATAATTCAACCTCATCTATGTCAAACAACCTCCAGCTCCTCGCTCTAGAAGCTGCTAAATCATGAAGATTCTCGTCCTCTTTGGGAAGATTTCTTTTTGGGATCATTGCAGGTGAACAAGTGAACAGAGTGATGCCATTATGGGTCAAGTGTAGTGAAACAAACGATCATCACTTTTTTTAGTCTCATAAGTGCAATGATTCTCAAATTAGAGTTTTAGAGCTATTTCTATCAGGGAAAGCTCAACGCATTTTCCAATCAATGTCTTAGGAAGGATCTGAGTTGCATATATGAATGAGTACATTGCATAATAATAATGTTTCGGTCACTTCGGGGTATGTCACAGGGAAGTGTAGGAGGTGTGTAACATAGCGACAATTTGATGAACTCGGGGTGACTCTATGCACTCCAGCACCAGTTCAATGCTTCACTAACTTGAAAAAATGGAAACAACTGCAAACACAGATTGAGGAGCTGTAGAGAAAAGAGGCCATCTTGAAGGCCAGGACACATTTGTGGATAGAGGAAGAAAGCTAGCTTACTCTGTCAGTACAAGATAAGTTCAAGACAATCCAACAAACAAAACATACAATGGGGCTCGCGGTGGAAGGCTCTACAACAGAGAAGCTGGTCGAGGAAGTGTAGCAGGCTGCATTACAGGGAACTATTGACTTGCAAGTGTTGAAGTTGGAGTTTAGAAAAATCTAAGACAACATTTCTATTCCTGCTGAGTGACTCGAGGGAGAGTCACCCAATTTGTGTTGGGGGCTTGTTGGGATGGGGTCCTTGGGGTCATTTTGGTCAAGTTTTGGGTCAATTTTGGAATATCTTTTTGTAACAAATGTAAATTCTCCGCGAAATGTGGAAGAGGAGCATGAAGCTAGTACGATTCAAAGGGACTTTAGTCCCTTGGGTAGGTATGTGATACCATGGTTTTGAGACCCTCTCATGGTCCATGGACCATGGTATTGTAAAGAAGATGCTATATATAAATGAGTCACAACGAGTCTTAGAAGGTATACAATAGAAAATAATTATTGTAAGGGAAATTTGCTAAGGCAAGAAAGGTCTGTTTCCTATACTTAGGCGAAAGGGAAAGGCTCCTACTACTGAGTGCGTGAAGACCTTGGTAAGTCTGCAGGCTGAGTGTGCAGGCCCATGCAGCTGAGTGCACAGGGAAAATAAGTCTGTGTTTGAATGATTATACTTGATAAAGACTATTTTGAGCCAATTCTGATGCATTTGAGTCTTAATTATTACTTCCACAAAGTTTATGTATCATCACTATAGGTTATGATTTGTATGAATTAATGCTTATTTACTGCGCAAAACTAGTATATCTGTACTCTTGATGCATGTTAAGGATAATTAAGGACCTTCGAAAAGATCTGGAAGTCATTTAGATAGATTTACAGTAGTTGTCTGCTTGGAAGGGTTAAAGGTGCACGAAGGTAGATCTAAGCCTTAACAACTTCGGGAATACATCACACAGGCCTTTGGATGCAGAAACCTGGTTCTAGCATACCCCAATACTGCTTCGGATGAGACTACAGCTTATTACCAAAAGGGCCAATAGTTAGGGTTTTGTTGGTTGGTGCAGATAATGCTAAACTTGGGTCAGGTCCCATCAAGCCAAAAATTGATTTTGCACATGGTTTTCGGCATGATGATTTTATATCCATGGTATTTTGTAGATCCGGTCAAGGGAACTATGATTATGTTCTAATCTAGGGTTAATGGATTGGGTTTTATGCATGCTTCAACATGTATACATATGTATTTTAACATTGAAAGGAACATAATGACAAATCAATTTGGTAGTCTCAGTTTTGGGATCTAGGGGAAATCTCTCTGTATATCTGTTTTATGTTTTATGCTCTCGCAATTGTTTATTTTCTATTTTTAGAATTCACATGCAGGGAATTTATATGCAGGGTTAAAACCTACAAGGGGTTTCCACTTCATGAGAAGATGGATCATCGAAGACTGGTGGCTTAGAAAAGATCAACAATAGGTGAATCAAAATTGTGATCAAATGAATGAGTAAATATATCATGACAACTGCGATAAAAAAATTCAAGATGGACATTGACATCCTCATGATATGATGAATCATAGAGAGGGGTTGATGAAAAAAAAATATTTCACCCTCTGAACTTCAATAAATGAAAGATGAGAGGTCAAGTGGATTCAAAAAGAAAGATTTGTAGTCTCTACAATCAATGACAGACTGACATCCTTCTTGTTCTGTGAATGCTCTGAAGTGGAAATAGCCAGGGATGAATTTTCACAAGAGAAATGAGAAATGGCAGAATCACAGAAGATGTAGGGATAAAGCGAATGTAGTGTGGACAGAAGGAAGTCATCCTTCAATGCAACTTCTTCTTCAGATTCCCACACATACTCATAAAAATGATAGCGCAAGTTGGTTGCTCAACATTAACTCCATCGACAACTTGATCCTCATGAACATCACATGTGGAATCTAGAATAGATGAACACAACACACTAAAATATGGAGGATGAAAGGAACGAGAGGATGGAGGTTGAGAAAACAAGATCATGTGACAATCATCAGGGTTTTAGTCCAAATTTGCACAAAAATCTAGAGTGGGTGGGAGGAGGTGACAGTTCAACAGGTTGGTTCGCAAATTCTTCCACCTCATCCTATATATCTAGAGCTGTTTGATGAGAAGAGGACAAAGAGTCACTTGTGATAACGGCCTTGTGTGTCTTATATATGGAAGCCCTAACACCAACTTATGCTCGGAGGGGTTCGAAAGATTCTAATTCATGTGGATCTTTAGATATATGAAGAAGATACTTAAACCTTTCTGTGAGAAAATACCAATCGACTTCATCTTCCGAGAATTGAAAAGTGATATTACAGAAGCACTGCCAAAAGTGCGCAACAGATTCATCAAGTGCTTTGCATAATTCCAAAATTTTGTGATTAAGTGCTTTACGATCGTAATGAAAGAAAGTACGACCTAACTCTCTGATCATGTGATTGAAATAATGAATAGAGGATGCGGGCAATGTGAGACACCATAGATTAACACACATTTTTAACGTGTAAGAGGATAGGCCACAGACAATGTCACCCGAGGGGACTTCATTCCTTTCACATAAACCTAAAAAGGTAACTTTGTGTCTTAACAAGGTTATTCTACCTTCACCGTCATATGTAATTCATGACAAGTCATTGATGACATCCTCCAACACTTAGAAATCATGAGCATGAGAGGAAAATGCTAGAGTTGAGATTGTGATGTAAGTCATGAATGATGTGCAGAGATTCACAATAGACTTTGAGGGCTTATCTTGTCATCTAGCCCTAATTCTAGCACCATAAATGTTGACAGTTCTGGACCCACCAACATTCAACGGGATCTCCCCCATAAGAAGTCCCAACTAGAACTCAAATAGTTTGGAGTAGGAGTCCCAACAGTGGGTGGTAATGTAGTGCCTTAACCATGGTAGCATGCAATGATAAGTATGATGAATTTGGTCGGAAGCAAGTGTGTGACCTTTTAGTTAGTCAAGTGAGATGCATGGGGGTTCTAACACATGGAAGGGAAAAGAAAGTGTGTCCCTTAGAAGCATATAATTGTATGCATCCTGAAAGGAACACACGAGTAGAATGAAATCACAAGCTGCAATGCGGAATAGTCCACAAAAAAAGTGATGGGTTAATCCAACAACACCCCCTTAAAAAGACTCATACACTTTCATACAGAATATTTTATAATAAAATGCGTAAGTTAAACAACATACATTTCTAAAGTAACCATAATATTTGAACTACAATAAAAACATATGCATGAAAACATGTTGGCTCAGTTATATTATTATTAAGTGAAAGTTCCATCCATACATACACCATTGATAACCACTAGCCCCAATAGTGCAATGTTACAATCAACACCTCCTACTGCTCCAAAGAAGTGTACTCACTCTATGTTGTGGAGAAGCCAAGGCTCGTCACAATACTCCCAAGCCTTCTCTAAGCCTAAGCCTAGACAAAATATTGGCTCCCAAAAGCCCTATTTTATGAGTTATGAGGTTCTATTTATAACAAAGGGTGGGGTGACCCTTGACATTCCCCTTTGAATCTTTGACTACCCTCATGACTCTTCAACTCCTTTACAAATAACTCTTTGCATTACATAATGGCTATTTACATTCCACTAATGACACTTGGAATTTCACTATGGTGTCACCATACTGTATGGTGATGTCTTTCTGGAAATAGACTCTTGCCCCCATGGCTTCTAGGTATATGGTCTTGGAATATTTGTCAAAATCATCTTGAAACATGTGCAACATTGCCTTGAGTATGACAAGACCACCAATTTACCTCTGCATGTTTTATGTGCTTAGATGGAAGTCATTGCTGGTGTCCTCTTGCATTAAATGCTCCATGTACCTATCGACCTCCAGCTGGACTTGGTTTTTATAAATGGCTTGGGTGAGGGAATTGATTGAAGGGATCCTGTGCATCCTCACCATGACATCCAAACTCTTGAACAACCATGCATAGGAAGCGTATATGATACTGACGAATGAAGGGATCTACTCATATTTGTGGATCAACATCCAGTTCCGTGCTTGTTCTAGCTTTTCATGCAACTTCATCATCTTATGCAAGTAAAGAGGGGTTCCCTTGTATCTCATTGTCCATTCCTATACATGTGAAATAACAAAATGTATGTCCTTGAGAGTTTGGACAATATTTATGCACTACTACTAAAAACCATAAAGATGGAAAACTACCTTATGCACAGTGATAAACCTATCATAAATTTTCCACATGGTGGTCTCAAGAGTTGATACTTCAACAAGTATCACTTTCCTCATCTCTACCATAGAGGATCCTATGGATTGCTCTGCCCTCTACCTGGTCACTTGAAAGTCATTTTCCATCTGATTATTCTCTGCTAACAATAAATTGACATTCGAGCTCGTGGCTTCTGCATAAGCCTTAGTGGCATCGAACAAGGTAGCTGGATGATTTTTAACATCTGATATTATCACCCTTTCCTTCATAAATGCAAGTGATGCATGATCATCTATTAAATTCTTTCTGCACGCCTATACAATATTTTGGTACAACTCATTAAAGGATATATTGTACACATCCATCACCCAATCATCATCAAGGAGAACAAACTCTCCTTTCTTGCTTGTGATTGGTTCTAATACTAGAGGTGGTGGAGACTGAGGGGCAGCCTCAGATGCTCTTGGCATGAGGTCGGTATCTTCGTCCTGCGGCTCCTATCCCAACTCCATGTCTGTCGCTTCAAACATTTTCTTAATCTGCTGAGAAAGATATTGAACTTGCATCTCCTCACCCGATTCTTCATATACTGGCTATTATGACTCCTCAACCTATATGGGCATAATTTTATCTACGAACATGCCTTTCCCTTCCTCCTATTCCTATTTATGCTTCTCTTCCCTCTCTCTCTCCTTCTTAGCTCCTATTCCTCTTTCAACTTCTCCTCTATTTCCTACAACTTCCTTTTTGCTTCCTCCACCCTTTTCTCTTTATGCATTATTGCCTCTTTGCCTCCGCTACCAAATCTACTTTTCCAATGAGAGGATCTTCTCTGAACTTGTAGCTTTCCCAACCTCTTGGTTCTCAAAAATCTTCCTCTTACCATTATCTTGTTCCTATTTTCTTCTTTTTGCTACTATTGTTGTTCCTTACTGTGGTGTTGCTACCTATAGAGCAACTTTCCATTGTATGGTTATGATGACTGGTTCTTTGAGCTTGGAGTGGTTGTAAAAATACCTCCAAGCGTCCTCCTATGCCCAATGAAATACCCTGTGGATCGATGGATAATACACTCTTGCACAATGGTTCTTGGAAATCTCATGGCGATCATACATATTATAATATATGGTGTCGAGCTCATACTTCTATATCTCATTGTTTTCGGCATCCACATCTTTCATGCTCTTAATATCGTACAATTCAAACCTCAAAGGAAGAGCAGGTCATGATGCCTTCTTCCTCTTATGCAGCCTTGTTGATAACCCTATGGAGATGTGATATTCAACCTCTTGGATGACCAAATTGTCCATGGAAAACCTTCGTAGAACATGCATAAGTTTCTCTCCACCAAACATCCTGATGAAGGTGCCATTAGGTGAGGCATACCAATCTGTAATGTTAAGTAATGCCTCCATCGTTTCTTGGGACATGCAAGGTGGATCCTACTCTAAGCTCAACTTGTAAATTGGGATGATGAAATGGTCAGATAGCCTTACCATGACTCCTCAGTAGTTGCACTTGGAAATCAACTAGCAATAATATTCATGGCCATCTCTAATGGTGTCCATGTCCAACCCATGGTAGGAAACTGATGCTGGGAACGTATTGCATCAAGTAGGTACATAGACATATAGAATCTCACTTGCTCATCCTTGGGTGGATTCTAGGCATTAGTCTCATGCACTTTCAACTGAAGAGGAAACAAATCTGACCAGTTGAATGGCCTTCCATCATTCGCCAACTGGTCACACACAACCACCCAATCCTACAGAAAGGTCTCCATTCTCTCTTGAATGTACAATCGACATGAAAAGATGATCAAGAGTTGGTAAGCCTTTCTTAGTTACTTAGTATTGTAAATATGATTGAGTGTTTATTTGAACTTCAACAACTCATTCACCTCATGCTTTGCGATATCTCTAGTACTCACATTGCTGTGGGTGGCATAGAAAAGTGCATCCATGCGGTTCACTGGATGAGGTAGGCGATACATTCGATGATAGTTTTTTATCCTGAAGGTAGAAAGATATGTTCGACTGGCCCTGCTCAATGTCATTGTCTCAGGATCGGTATGTGAGACAATATAGTGAATGATGTCAGCACATGGGAAGGCCGGGTACCTACATGCAACCTTATGTAAGCTTGACCAATGGATGTTGACATAGACCTGCCGATATTCTAGATATTCCTTGAAGTTACTTGCAAAGATATCCTTGATTTCCTGTCACGTTATCTTCATGCCCTTATCTATGAATAGATGTGTGTTTGCATAGACTGGAAAGTTCACTGTCACCTGTTCAACTACATCCCTAGTGCTTCTCTCAACAGTATCCTTTGATGAAAATTTCTTGGAAGCCATGTCACTTGTACTGGTGAAGAGCTGCTCAACAATTGTTTCACCTGGAGACAGAGAGGAAAATCATGGCATGAAAATGTTAGTTTGAAATCAAAATCACTTCAAGGAAAAGCCAAGCAACAAACTAGGTAACTTCTAGGAAGTATTGTGAAATTTTGGTACTCAGAGGTGACTGACTACCAACTGGATCTTTGAATTTCATAGTCCCAATTGCTAGTGGGAGGTGGTGCCTGGAACTGCGCAATGCACAATTCAGTCTGGCTTTAGATGGTTGGGACTATGCATTGCACAATCCCAGTCGCTATGGATTTGGGACTAGCTTTGAAACTACGTAGTATGTAGTTGAAGCCAGACCTTGGTAGCCTTTGTGCAAATCTTGGAGCCAAGGCAGAGCCTTGAGATCTAGAAATGTGCAGCGCATGCTAGGAAGAGCAAGATCCAGGCCAATGAAGCCCATATCTGCCCAAGGGTAACATGAGAAAGGGAAGATCTGAAAGTGTAAGTGATGGTTGGTGCAAATCTAAGTGAATGATGATGCATTCAATCAAAATAAGTGTAGGAATTGATCAAACTAAAGAATGATGAAGCTTATGGAGAGAGTTGCCGTAATAATGATCGTTATTGAAAAAATTGGATAATGCATGTGACACTTAGGAAAGGCAATGAAAAAGTTAAAATAACACTGCTACAAGCTAAAAAAAAATCAAAATGCCAACATTTATTCAATAAAATGGGTGAAACAACACTCTCACAATCAAAACAAACAAAATCGACAAAAAATATGAAAAAGACTAGAAAAACAAGACTTACTTAGAAAATTTGTGACGACAATGCCGAAGGTCCCTAGATCTCCTCAGGAACGACAGAGCTCCAAGATCAAATGTGAAAATGAGCTCTGGCGGCATCCATTATATAGATTTGTTTGATTTAGGGTTTATGACACGAAGGCCAAAAATTTAGGAAAAAGCAACGCATGGCAGCAGTCTCCAAAAATAACTCGTGTAATTCTGACTACTAATAATAGATCCCTATTTTCTAGGGATGCATTTTCACTTTTTTATTTTTTTCTTTTCTTGGAAAAATATGCCATGCACTTACAGAGAGATTGCGTAGTTCTCGAGGAAATTGAACAACTCACTAGTTCATTCATCAGGTAGCTGCTGAAGTAAAGCTTCTGCGCAATTCCTAGGCTAAGTGGCTTTGGTTGTTTCTCATGCTCTGCGCAGTTTCCCAGCTGAAGGCAACTGCCTATTGGGTCTGCGCAATTCTCGAGTCGAAGCTCACTATTGGCTTTAACTGCGCATTTCTTGAAAGAAGGTTGGTTGTCATCAAGGATTGTGCAACTCACTAAGGACAGTCTAGAACCGGATTGCAACCAAGTTAAGAGGTCAGATTATGGTTAGACAATAAAGCAAGTAAGAAAACACAAGCTATAAAGCAAAAGATAAAACTCAATGAAAGAACAAGTACCTGGTTAGTGTGAGATAAGTTGCTAGTATTTTAGTAGGGAGGCTCCAAAATGGAGCGTAGGCAAAATTTTGGAGGGTGGTTGTAGTCGCTATAACATTGGTGACACATTGGTGGGACTCCAACTCTCTGTATGGACCTTGTATCATGTAAAGCGAGTCTAATTCTTCTAGAAGTATTGTTCAATTATTTGATCATCGTGGCTTCTTCAAAAGCTTGAGTTAAAGATAGAGTCTCTACCATTCTCTTTATCAGTAGCACACATACCAAGCCAAGTCAATTGAGTTGTTTCGATTGGGGATGAGGGGTATATTGATGCACAAGTAATAAAAAATGCCAGATTTTTAGTTTCATCTTTGGTGTTCCTTCGTTGCTAGCAGGCCTGGATAGTACCCTAACAGAGTCACTTCAGGAACATAAGCATTGCTCCACAGCCAGCAAACCTGGACAGTACCCCAACAGAGTTACTTGCTTCACCTCTCCGTGCAGGAAGCCTTCCTATTATTTCATCTTTAATTTCTTTTTTCATTTCATTTTTTCATTTTTCAATGAATTGTACATAGCCACTTATTTATTTCATGAGGTGGAAGAGGGAACCTGACTTATTGAGAGAAGAAGAGGTTGTCCCTTCATAGAAGAATGTTTATATATACCTATGACATACTTGTTAAGGTTTTCCCGCTCACCTTACTCTACTTGACCGAGTTGACAAGGGTTAATCGAATATACAAAACTAATTACTGTAGGCAGTACTAGTTAAAAGTGCAAGTGTTGTGATTTCACCAATAAATCACTCTAAAAGGAACACATTTTTCATCAGGGTATCATTGACTAAAAGAACGCAAGATCTTCATAAGGATAGGGAATAGACAGATAACCAAATGTTGATAGTTGTACAAGTCATTTTGTATTTCACCCTGCTTGTCACAAGAAGGCAAACAAAGTTTCATGGGAAAGCTAATCCTACATGTGCATAAACAAACAAGCAAGCAAAGGAAAGAAGTAAACGAAGCAAAACAAATAAGTAGATGAAAACAGGAAAAGCAAGTGAAGTGATATTTCCAACGCTGCCACTGATGCATTAGTTGACCCATGAAAGTGATGGCATGACTCACATGAAAGATATTCAAGCCAAACAATAAACAAAAAATTTACAACAATGCAAACCAAAATGTTTGAAGTTTGAATGTGTCTAAAGAAAATAAAAGATTGAAAGCACATGAAAGACACCTTGCAGACATATCATGGTGTTGTGTCACATTGCATGTGGATGACAAATATGTACACTCTTTCATACGTGAAAAATAAGAAAACATGAAAAAGGAAGAAAAATTTCGCTTCACCATAGTGATTGCTATGTATGAATCCTCCAATGCATGAGTGATAGGTTCGTGTGATTCTGGTGGAGGATATGAGAACTCGATATCAGATTGATTTTTAATGTGAACAAAATAGTGATGAGGAGCATGGGGTGATTCAACAAATTTTTGATCAGAAGTGGAACTGTCCTAAAGGCTACGAGAACCTGACATAACCATCAGCTCGGGCTGAAGTGCCTCGACAACTTGAGGGGTTTCCACTTCATCAGAAGATGGATCATCCAAGGCCAGTGGCTAGGAAATATCAATAGTAGGTGAATTAGAATCATGATCAAATGAACGAGTAAAGAGATCATGACAACCATGATAAAAAAATTCGATATGGACATCGACATCCTCATGATCTAACGAATGATAGAGAGGGGTTGTTGAAAAACAAAATCGTTCACCTTTTGAACTTCCATAAATGAAAGATGAGAGGTCAAGTTGATTCAGAAAGAAATATTGGTCCTCTTTACAATCAAATGACATACTTACATTCTGTGTTTTATGTGAATGATTAGAAGTGGAAACATCTAGGGATGAATTTTCACAAGAGAAGTCACAAATGGAAGAATCACTGAAGATGTCAGGATAGAGTGGATGAGGTGCAGACAGAAGGAGGTCATCCTTCACCATGGATTCTTCTTCAAATTCCCACACATACTCATAAAAAATGATAGTGCAGGTTGGCTACACAACACTTACTCCTTCGAAAACTTGATTTTCATTAACATCACATGTGGAATACGAAATAGATGAACACAACACACCAAAATCTGTAGAATTAAAGGAACTAGAGGACGGAGGTTGAGAAAACGAGATCACATGACAACCATCAGGGTTGCAGTCCAAATCTGTGTAGAAGTCTAGAGCAAGTGGGGTGGGAGGAGGTGTCAGTTCAATAGTTTGGTTCACAACTTCTTCCACCTCGTCCTGCAGAGCTAGAGCTATTTGATGAGAAGAGGACAGAAAGTCACTCGTGACAAAGACCTTGTTTGTCTTAGATTTGGAAGCCCTAACACTGAGGTATGCTGGGAGGGGTTTGAAAGATTCGAATTCATGTGGATTTTTAGATATGTTAAGAACATACTTAAACATTTTTGTGAGAAAATCCCAATCGAATTCATATTCTAGGAATTGAAAAGCAAGATTACAGAAGCATTGCCAAAATTGGGCAATAGGTTCATCAGGTTCTTTGCATAATTCCAAAATTTTGTGATTAAGTGCTTTACATTCATAACGAAAGAAAGCATGACCTAACTCTCTAATCATGTGAATGAAATAATGAATGGAGGCTATGGGCAATGTGAGAAACCATTGCTTATCGCGCCTTTTGAATGTGTAAGAGAACAACCCATAGGTAATGTCGTTCGAGGGGACTGCATTCATTTCACAGAAACCTAAGAAGGAAACTCTGTGTCTTAACAAGGCTATTCCACCTTCACTATCATATTTAATTTGTGACAAGCCATCGATGACATCCTCTGACACTTCGAAATCATAAGCATGAGAAAAACATGCCGAAGTTGAGATTGTGATGTAAGTCATGAATGATGTGTAGAGATTCAAAATAGGCTTTGAGGGCTCAACTTGTCATATGGGCCTCCTTCTAGTGCCATAAATGTTGATGGTGTTGGACCTGCCATCATTCAAGGGGATCTCCCTGATAAGAAGTGCCAACTAGAACTCATACCATTTGGAGGAGGGGTCTAAACAATGGGTGGTAATGTAGTGCCTTAACTCAGACCATTTGGAGTAGGGGTATAAACAATGGGTGGTAATGTAGTGCCTTAACGCAGACCATTTGGAGTAGGGGTCTAGACATTGGGTGGTAATGTAGTGCCTTCACCACGATAGCACACAGAGGTAAGGATGATGAATTTGATTGGAATAAAGTGTGTGATCTTGTAGCGAGTCAAGTGAGATGCATGGGGGTTCTGACACACAGAGAGGAAAATGAAGTATGTCCCTTAGAAGTCTATAATAGTACACAACTTGAAAGGAACACATGCACGGAATGAAATCACAAGTTTCAATGCAGAATAGTCCACAAAAAAATGTGACGAGTTAATCCAACAACATGCCTTCAACAAGATTTATACAATTGCATAGAAAATAGTTCATAAGCAAATGCATAATTTAATTTAACAAAATGCATTGCTAAAGTAATTAGAATAATCGAACTACAATAACAACATATGCATGAAAACGTGTTGGCTTATTTATATTGTTATTAAGTGAAAGTTCCATCCATACATACACCATTGACAACCACTAGCCCAAATAGTGGAAAATTACAGTCAACACCGCCTGCTCCTCCAAATAAGTGTACTTGCTCTATGCTATGGAGAAGCCAAGGCTCGTCATAATACTCCCAATACTTCTCTAAGCCTAAGCCTAGCCAAAAGCTTGGGTCCCAAAATCCATGTTCTATGAGTTATGAGGTTCTATTTGTAACAAAGGGTGGGGTGACCCTTGACATTCCCGTTTGACTACCGTCATGACTCTTCATCTCCTTTACAAATAACTCTTTACAATACATAGTGATTGTTCACATTCCACTAATGACACTTGGAATTTCCCTTACAATATATTTACAAATAATATACATTTTCCACATATAACCATGTGGGAAAAAATAGGCTAGATTCAGCCTAACAAGACAGACACTATGACTCAAAAGCTTGGGGAAATACCAACTACGCAACATCCTCTTGATGATATTCAGTGACGAACTGATACCAAGCTTGGTACTATGATATGGTGTCCCTATATTGTCTAGTGATGTATTTCTTGATACAAAATCTTGTCTCCATGGCTTCTCGGTATATGGTCTTGGAACCTTTTTTTAACTCATCTTTAAGCATGCGCAACATTTTCATGAATACAATAGGACCACTAACATACCTGTGCATGTTTTCTACACTCAGCTACATGTCTACGCTCAGATAAAAGTCATCATTGGTGGCCTCTCACATTAACTGCTGCATGTACCTATTGACCTCCATCCAGACTTGGTTCTTATAAATGGTTTGGGTGAGGGAACCGATTGAAGGGATCCTATGCATCCTCCCCATGGCATCCAAACTCTTGAACAACAGTGCATAGGAAGCCTGTATGCTATTGACAAATGAAGGGCACTGCTCATAGTTATGGATCGACATCCATATATGTGCTTTGTCTAGCTCTTCTTGTGGCTTCATCATCTTATGAAAGTAAAGCGGGGCGCCCTTGTATCTCATTGTCCTTTCCTATACGTGTGCAATAGAAGTATGTATGTCCTTGAGAGTTTGGACAATATTTATGCATTGCTACTGAAAACCATATAGATGGACAAATTTCTTGTGCATGGTGACAAATCTGTCATAAAGTTTCTACATGGTGGCCTCAAGAGTTGGTACTTCAACAAGTATCGCTTTCCTCATCTCTGCCACAATAGATCATGCAGATTGTTCTGCCCTCTACCTAGTCGCTTGCAAGTCCTTTACCATCTGATCATTCTCTACTAACAAGAAGTTGAAATTTGAGCTTGCGGATTCTACATAAGCCTTAGCAACATCGGCCATGGCAGTTGGATGATTTCTAAAATTTGACACGATAACCCTCTCCTTCATAAATGCAGGTGATGTGTGATCATCCAGGAAATGATTTCTCTACGCTTGTACAATATTTTGCTGCAACTCATCAAAGGATATATTATACACATCCATCATTGAATCATCATCAAGGAGAACAACCTCTCCTTACTTGCTCAGGATTGGTTTTGATACTGGAGGTGGTGGAGACTAACGGGTGGCCTTAGATACTCTTGGCATGAGGTTGGTATCCTAGTCCTGCAGCTCCTGTCCCAACTCCATCTCCATTACTTCAACCATTTTCTTAGTCTGCTGAGAAAGCTCCTGAACTTGCATCTTCTCACCCTCTTCTTCAACTGCTGAATTTTTTGACTCCTCATCCTGTATGGACGTAGTTTTCTCTATGATCGAACCTTGCCCTTCCTCTTATTCCTGTTTTTGCTTCTCTTCCCTCTCTCTCCTTCTTATCTCTTGTTCTTCTTTCAACATCTTCTCTGTTTCCTGCAACTTCCTTTCTACTTCCTCTAACCTTTACTTCTCTCTCTCCCTCTGTTCAACTCTCTTTATGCGTTGTTGCCTCTTTTCCTCTGCCGCCAAAAATTATTTCTCAATGAGAGGGTCCTCTCTAAACTTGTATCTTTGCTCAGCATCTGGGTTCTTGGAAATCCTCCTCTTATCCTTATCTTACACCAGTTTGCTACTGTTGTTATTGCTTCCTGTGGTGTTGTTACTTGTAGAGAAACTTTTCTTTCTATGGCTATGCTGATTGGTTCATTGAGCTTAGAGTGGTTGTAACAAGACCTACAAGGGTCCTCCTGCTCCCAATGACATTCCCCATGGATCCATGGTTCATACACTCTTGCACAATGGTTCTTGCAAATATTTTGGGGATCATACAAATTATAATCTCTGGTTCTGAACTCATACTTCACTATATCCTTGGATTTGACATCCACATCGTTCAAGCTCTTAATCTCGTACAATGCAACCCGCAAAGGAAGAGGTGTCCATGGTTCCTTCTTCCTCCTATGAAAACTTGCTGATAACCCTATGGCGATGTGATATATGACCTCTTGCATGAACAACTTGTACATGGCAAACCTTGGTAGAACATGCAAAGGTTTCTCTCCACCAAACATACTGATGAAGGTGCCACTAGGTGAGGCACACCAATATGCAACATTAAGTAATGACTCCATCGCTTCTTGGAACATGCAAGGTGGAACCTTCTCAAAGATCAACTTGTAAACTGGGATGATGAAATGGTTAGGTAGCCTTGCCATGACTCCTTGGTAGCTACACTCAGAAAGAAACTTGCAATAAATATTCACGACAACCTCTGATAGTGTCCATGTCCAACCCATGATGGGAACTGATGCTAGGCACAAATTGAATCAAGTAGGTACTCAGACATATAGAATATCGCTTGCTCATCCTTGGGTGGATTCCAGGAATTAGTCATATGAAATTTCAGCTGGAGAGCCAACATATCTGACTAGTTGAATGGCCTTCTATCATTTTCCAACTGGTCCAACAAAACCACCCAATTCCGCAGAAAGGTCTTTGTGCTCCCTTGACCATATAGTCGGCATGAAAATACGATCAAGAGTTGTTAGGCCTTTCTGAGTGACTTATTCTTGTAAACATGATTGGGTGTCGATCTGAGCATTGACATCTCTTTCACCCAATGCTTTATGATATCTCTAGTATTCACATTGCTATGGGTGGCATAGAGAAGTGCATCCATGTGGTTCAACGATTGAGGTAGGTGATACATCTGATGATAGTTTTCTATCCTAAAGGTAGCGAGATGTGTTCCACTGTAACTTCTCAATGTCAACATCTCAGAATTAGTATGTGAGATAATCCAGTGAGTGATGTTCACACATGGGAAGACTGGGTACCTGCATGCAACCTTATGTAAGCCTGAGTGGTGGATGTTGACATAGACCTTCCGATCTTATAGATCTTCCTTGAAGTTCCTTGTAAAGTTATCCTTGATTTCTTGCCACGTTATCTACATGCCCTTCTCTATGAACAAATGTCTGTTTGCATAGACTGGAAATTCCACTGATACTTGTTCAACTACATCCTCAATACTTCTCTCGACAATATCCTTTGATGCAACTTTCTTGGAAGCCATGCTACCTGTACTGCTGAAGGGTCGCTCGACAGCTGCTGCACCTGGAGATAAAGAGGACACTCATGGCATGCAAATGTTAGATTGTAATCAAAAGCACTTCAAGAATATACCAAGAAATGAATTGGGCAACTACTGTGAAGGATTGCATAATTCTGGCTCTTAGAGCTGACTAACTTCCAGTTGGATCTGTGCATTGCATAGTCCCATATGTCAGTGGGGAGGTGATGCTGACTGGAACTATGCAATGTACAATTAAGTTTGGCTTGAGATGGCTAGGGCTGTGCATTATGAAATCCCAGTGACCAAGGCTTTGGGACTGGCTCTTGGAACTAGGCAGTGAGCATTTGGAGCTAGGCCTTGGAAGCCTCTGCACAATTCGTGGACCCAAGGTAGAGAATTGAGATCTAGAAATGTGCAAGGCATGTCGGGAAGAGCGCAATATGAACCAAGGAAGCCAAGATTTGCCCAAGGGAAACATGAAATTGAGCAGATTTGAAAGTGTAAGTGATGGTTGGTGCAGATATGAGTGAATGATGATGCATGCAATCAAAACAAGTGCAGGAATTGATCAAATTGAAGAACGATGAAGCTTAGGGAGAGAGTCACCGCAATGATGACTGTTAGTATGAAAAATGGATAATGCATGCGAAACTTAGGAAAGGAAATGAAAAAATTAAAAAAAACTTCTACAAGCTAAAACAAATCAAAATTCCAGCTGTCATTCACATTTCATCAAATTGCCCAGGGTAGCCCATCCTTTGACAACTATCGCATGCCTGAACAAATTTCTTAGCATCCTTAAAAATAGTGGGCTAGTAGTAGCCCATTCATAGAATTTTATGTCCAGTTCTGCGGTTTGCAAAGTGTCCACCGTAAGGTCCTTCATGGCAAGCTTTTAAGATATCATAAATTTCATCCTCCTTGATGCACCTACGGATATGCATGTCAACCCCTATGTGGAAAAATATCCTCCAATCCAAGAGAAATGAGTGTTGCGCTACACAATCAATTTCCATTCTCTAGATGTCAGATGTTTGGGCAATTTTCCCACTGCTAAGTAATTCACCACATCTGCATACAATGGTGTTTTTATGGCCACAACAAACAAATGTTCATCTGGGAACTGATCCTCCACTACCACTGTATTGTTTGTTCTTGGTACTCATGAGAGGAAGTCTGCCACCAGGTTCTCCTTCCTTAGTCGATCCCTTATAGTTATGTCAAATTCCTGCTAAAGTAGTAACCAACGTGTCACTCTTCCATTTGTGATAGGTTTGTTGGCTAAATATTTAATAGCAGAGTACTAGTATACAAAAAGACAAGATATCCAGTTATATAGTGTCTAAATTTGTTTATAGTATAAATAATAGCTAGAAACTCTTTTTCTGTGACTGTAGAGTTCAACTCAACAGGAGTTAGGTTTTTGCTAATATAATATATAGTGTATGGTTTCTTGTCTTCTTCTTGGCCAAGAACAACTCCAATAGTTGTATTTGATGCGTCTGATGAAATCTAGAAAGGTATATCCTAGTTCATCCCTTTTAATATTAGTGTTGTCGATACTAACCATTTAAGATATATGAAGGCAGTGTCACATTTATCAGTCCATATAAAATCAAAATTCCCTGTCAAGACATATAAAGGTGTAGCAATCTGCGAAAAATATTTATAAATCTATGATAATATCTAGCAAAGCCCAAAAAACCGCGTCCTCTGTTTGAGTGCAGGGAGTCGCTAATAAGAGGATTACCTTTATCTTTGCCGGATCTACCTAAATTTAAGCTGTTGAAATGTAATGACCTAGAATCAGGCCCTCTGTCATCATCATATGACATTTCTCATGACTTAAGCATAGCCTATTTGTAATACACCATTCTAGGACTTTCTCCAATGTCTGTAATCCCTGATCAAATTCATCCCTGTAGGGTGTAAAATCATCCATGTACACCTTTAATCCTTCATTTATCAAGTCTGCGAAAATATTGAGTATGGCTCTTTGGAATGTAGCAAGTGTGTTTCACAATCCAAAATGAAATACTCTATAAGCAAATGTTCCCCACGGATAGCTAAAAGTAGTTTTATCCTGGTCTTCAGGGGAAATCTGAATTTGGTTGTAGCCAGTGAAGCCATCTAGGAAAGAGAAGAATTTCTTCCCTGCCAGTGTATCTAGGACCTGATCGATAAATGGAAGGGGAAAATGGTCTTTTTGTGTTGCTTTGTTGAGTTCTTTGTAGTCAACACATATCCTCCATTTTCCATTCTTTTTGGGGACAATGACTAATGGGGAAACCCATTTACTCTCAGGTATAGGATAAATAAAATTCACATCTACTAATTTTTTAAGTTCTTCTTTCACAATATACTTTAGATGAGGATTCAATCTACGTTGTGGTTGTCGAATGGGTCTTGCATTATTTTCAATGTAGATGTGGTGCATGCATAACCAAGGGTCAATCCCTTTCATGTCTGGGTAGTCCCATGCAAAAGCCCCTTTGTATTTCCTAAGGACATCGATAAGTTTCTATTGCTGGTCGCTACTCAGATTACTGTTGATGTTCAGGATCTTCCCTTCCTCGATTTCAATAGGCTTGCTATAATAGACAATGGTTGTTGGTATTGGTTGGTCATTGATATCTCTTAGGGAATCTTCTTCAAACTCATTGTCAAGGACTACTTTAATCATGTGACATCTCAAATTAGACATCATAGTAGAGTGATTGATAAAAGTATTAATGACATTGTCTTTTGTTTGGTTTTTGAATTCAAGGGAATCTACCATAGTCAAAGGTGAACAAATATTTTCTGTTAAATATGTTACAGGTTGTTTTCGAGTTTTTACAATGGTTAGGCTTGGCTGAGCGAGAGGATATAAGACTATATTCTTTACATCATTTCCTCGAGTTATGGTCATACTTCCTGTGCAACAGCTAATATAAGCATCAGTTATTGCTAGCCAAGGCCTTCCTAATATTAAGGGATGTCCATCTAGTTGGTTCCTAGGGTTAATAATAAAAAAATCTACCAGATATTCCCAAGTGTCTACAGAAACCATCACATCCGGTAATGTTCCTTCTTTCTTAATGACGTAGCGGTTAGCAAGTTCCAACAAGGTAGTTATTGGTTCCATGGCTGTGATGCCAAGCATTTCGCAAGTTGTTGTTGTGAGAATGTTAATGGTTGTCCCTAAATTGACTAAAGCATTGGGAAAAGAGCAACCTTTTATCTAGACTGTGACAATGGGGTTTCCCGGGTCTTCATATTTTACAGGTGTCTCTTTACCTAGTAATAAATCAGACAAAGTCCCGACAACATGGAGAGTTGGGGTTATTTTTGGTTTCCTCAGAGACTTATTTATACACAATTCTTTAATAATTTTAGCATATATCGAAATGTCTTGAATAGCTTGGAGGAGGGGTATTTTTATACAGATATTCGTGAGTTCACCCAAAAGATCAAAATCAAGATATTCAATTGGCCGAGGTATTATCAATATTTATAGGAATGGGGAGAAGAAGTTAGGATTTGCTCAGGATCCTTCTGCCCTACTGTATCTTCTCCCTGCATTGTTTGCTGGCTATCTACAGTCGAAGGCTTATTCGGATATGTCTCTTTGATTTCAGGTTGCAGATTTTTATCCTCATCTAGGGTAATTATGCATCCATATCTTAACTTAAGTTCATTACATTCTCTCAACTCAACTTCAAGGTCTAAACTCTCAATAATTTGTACTGACTGGATGGGTCTGCTGTTAGGATTTGGATTTGGTTGGGCTAGGAGTTGTGGCCGTATATTAGATTGAGGATTTTTCTACAATGCATAAGGTGCTAGTAAGGTTCTCCTTATCAGTCGAGCCCCTGACAGACCTCACACATTACCTATCCCATAGGTCGAGAGTTCTACATGATGGAGGAACTGTTCTAGTAGGCTAGTTTACTGATCGTTTCCAATTCGGTTGCCAATTCTGATTTTGCGAGGTAGAAGGGGACCATTGGGAGGGATAGGGGTTACTCTGCCAGAATGGTGGAGGATAAGAGGAATTTGACCAATTTGATTTATTGGGCCATGATGGAATAAAAAAGGCTTGAGGTGGCCAATTAGAGAAGGGTGGTTGGTTCTGCTATGCTGTCCCTGGATACTGCTGAGAATTATATTGTGAGGAAGGAAAGAACGAAGAAGGGTCTATAGGCATACCTATCGGTCGTGCTTGCCATTGACAGTGCTAGTTCATCAGATATACTAGTTCCAATTCCTCCTCGGTTTCCTTGAAGACCACTTTTAACCTAGGAAGCGATGGACAACTTTCCGTAGCATGAGCCTTAGTGAAAATGGCACATGTCTGTATCATATCTAGCGGACATTCTCTATGATGGTATTTCTTCCTACATCGTGGACTAAAAATAGCCATGTTCTGTTCAGCTTCGACTTGTTTATGTTTGGCCTGCATGATAACCAATTGTGTTGTCAAGGTCCCCAAGATATTAATCTTGAAATATTCGAGAAAATTACCAATTTTAACTCGTGTAATGCTTCCTTATGAGGTTCTATTATCTCTAGTGATCGCATTGTGCCGGATTGGTTTCAGCCTTGTACTGCCTTTGGAACACCTGATGCACAACTGTACAATATTTTCAAAATCCTCTTGATAAATATGCCCTTTCCCCATTAAGTTTAATGTTTCTACCCATTGGTCTTTCATACCTTTAATCATTGTGGTTTTAAGAACTTTAGTGGGTATATTTGCATAAGGAGATCCTTGTAGATTATATTGAAAACGTTCTACATATTCTTCAAGAGTCTCGTTAGACTTAGCTACCATTTGAAAGATTTCATCCTTCAGTTCTTTACTTCGACAAAAATCTTGGTATTTTTTCAGAAAGGTTTATTTCATTTGTTCCCAGTTGTTGATGGTACCTCCACCAAGCCCCATAAACCAACAGAGATGATCCCTTCAGAGTAGAAGGAAACAACTTTAGTTTTTGGGGGTCAGTAGTGTAATCATAACCCATACATAAAACATCGAATTCAAAAAGGAATGCATCGAGATCCTATGATGTTAGCCCATGAAAGGTAGGAATATTTTGTAATGGGATGGCTTTCATGGGAGCATTGACAGCTGTGTCAAAAATAGGATATTGTAATGTAGAGGTTTGAGGCTATTGCTGATTATTGGCCATTTGGAAAACAATATGCTAATACTCTTCAGGGATTCTCGCAGCTGGAGATTTGTTCCTGGGAGGGCTAGAATAGACTTGTAAAATTATTTTAACAGCACTTGCTTGGTCCAGAATACTGGGGGTCCTCTGGTCAACTATTGTTTGAGGAGATTTGGGTTCTGATAATTTAGTACTACCTATTTCTCCTCCTCCTTCACGGAGTTTCAAGAATTCCCTTCTTGTAAAGGGCTAAACTACAAATTTTCAGTATTCTGAAAACTCTGTTTAGACCCTTTAGTTTTGCTGTGAATCTCAGCGTTAGCTACAGATGGTGATCTTGCGGCTTGAAGGGTTACAGTAGGATTTCTTGTGGAAACGATTCAGGGTCCTACTGATGACCGAGACTTATATTTTCTTATGATTTCATCAATGAAGGTTGATCGTCCAAGGGTCACCGGTCCCTTGGATTTTTCAGATTTGGATGGAGGAATTATATCTTTTTTCTACTCTTTTCTTCTTAGTCATTCATACAAAAATAAAAACATTATTTTCTACTTGAATTCCTAAGCAATTTTTGGTGAAAAGTAGGCAAGGGAGAAAGCACTTTACTTACTCGTACAGAGGTTCTTACCTTCTATTTTTAATACCCAATTCTTTCACAGCAAGTAAACATCAAATTTCTATTTCTACTTTCAATTCCTACCTAATTGCGCTGAAAAGAGGGCAAATGAGCAAGCACTTTACTTACTCGTACATAGGTTCTTAGCTTCCACTTTTAATACCCAATTATTTCCCAGCAGCAACTATCAAACATATATCACTCTTCTGTGAAATGACAAAACTCTCCCCAACAATGGAGCCAAAATTTTGGGTGCTATAAGGTGTCTTAAAAAACTCCTAGTTGCCTCACATTAATCATCAACCTGGGTATGTCTTTCTGTTCCAAGAGTGTACAAAATATGTGAAAATGGTATATCTATGGAGAGTAATGGTTTGAGATTATTTATTAAATTCAATACAAGAGTAAACGGATTAAATTATAAATCTCAAGCTTGTAACTTCAGGGAAAAAAATCTATCTAAGCATCAAAACTCAACCTTAATCAGAACCAAGACTCAATCTTAATCAGGAGATTCTAATTACAATCACATCAACTGAGTGCATTATAGCAATAACAAAGCTCTTCTAGCTGATTCTAAACTATTGCGGAGGAATAAAGCATCCAATCCAACCAATAAAACTTCTATCTTTTAATGAACTGTAAATAACTCTCTCCTAACGATTAATTCAATCCACAACATAAGTAAATGAAATCGATTGACATAATTAAGAAGTAATGAAATACATACATGAATTCCACACCAATGAAAGTAAACCGTCTGTAAAACTGTAAAGCAGAGTAAATAAACTTACGATAGAGGAAAAGTAAAAACATAGGGAACAACAGTGGAATCCACCGGTGATTGGGCCCAAGTTTATAAAGAATATTGCTTAACTACTTTAGAATATCACGAGTGAACATCAACTCAATTCATGTATTAATCATCGAATTCAAATGTCATTACAACACGTTATATTCTTCAAGATTACACTTCGTATATTAAAATTACTACCCTCAAAAGGGCGAGAAGTTCCCTTTTATAATCAAGAAGTAAAAGAGATAAATGTGATTCCTCGGGATTAGGAGATCCTGAGGAATTCACAACTAAATGTTATCATCAGACAACATTCCAACTTGCGCTAATCCTCTTCATTTATTCCTTGATTCGTTCGCATAAGACACACTCCTTTTCCTCTGTTTATCATTTGTTATTCAATCTTTTGAACAATAGCTATTGCCTTTGCCAATTTCTGCATAAAAACAACGAAAGTTAGCTTTGCTTAGTCGAACCGTATCAAAAGCAATTTTATTCATTTCCCATTGAATTTTTATCAACATCTTACTTTATCAGGGCACAAATGAATAAAAAGAAGGAGAAATACAGTGTAATCAAGAGTAAACTTATACCCATTGTACAACCCAACACCTTGTAGGTACCCGAACGTGAAGAATAACTAAGGAGTGAGGCCTGAAGCAAAATATTCAAAGCCACCTATAAGGATCAAGTGATTAGCATCAGAACAAGGTATGTTTCTACTTCCTTCTGAATTTGTCAAACATAAGCTGGGAAAGTGTATGTTAGTTAGTTTAGTTTGTTGCTAGACCCACTCATTGGGCTATAGGGATCACCTCTATCCGCAGAGGGGATTTGCCTTCACAAAAAAATGGTGACTCCACTGGGGATGCTATAGGTTGTTCATCCTCCTTTCTCAATTTATCCCTTGATTAGTTTAATCAACCTTCATGTTCTCAGTTAGTTTGGGTTGATATAGGTATGCACAATCACTAGTTGTTATCTTAGAGTGATCAGTGTGGAAGTGTTTGTGAAATTCTTTTTAATTTTTGCTTTTTTCCTTGCTCAACATGCTTTTTGATTTGACAGTCACATTGACAACACACTTTTTATTAAAACAGTCGTGATGATCCCCTATTCATCACCAGTTTGGTCTTAACATCCGCATTGATCCCTAAGATTACAAAAACTCTAGGGTTTCACTATCAAATCCTAGTGTGTCTGAGCCCCTGAGGTCTTGTTTTGTCCTACATGACTGGATTTTGTTAGTGTTTTGATTGAATACTTCATTTTATTAGAAAATTCTTACTCCTTTGAAATTTCAAGTGTTTGAGTGCAATTGGATTTATTTTAGGGTTTATAGGTCGATTGGTTGTCACTTTCCACTTGTGAGTGTCCTTGGGTCTCCATCGATAGTTATCTCATTGGTTTGAGCTTCACCAAAAGTGAATCAGATACAAACCTCTATCATATTTTGGTAGAAGGTAAATTTCTTATCATTGTTGTATATGTTGATGATTTAATATTAGCAGGTGATGAGCATTTGATCAGCTCTTGCAAGGAGGACCTTGCAAGGAAATTTGAAATGAAGGACATGGGTCTCATGCACTACTTCCTCAGGCTGGAAGTATGGAAAGGAAATGGGGAATTATTTGTGTCTCAAGGAAAGTATGCCAACAAGACAATATAAAGATTCTACATGGAGAGTTGTAAGCCCATGGAGACACCTTTAGCGACCAACTGGAGGAAGGAGACTGCCACTTTAGGTGAAGAGGTGGATGCTATGTAGTGTCCGACCATGGAAAGGTTAGTTTTGTAACACTTAGAGAGCGTGATTTTGATGTAATGATATAAGATTATGCATGGATGAATTATGTACATTTTTATATGTTATAGACATAGTTTGGATCACCTGATATCTATGTGCTTATGATAATATCTATGGTTCTGTGTACAGGAACTAATTTTGGTTAAGAGAATATTATCGATGTTTTTTCTTTTCGTATCCTAGTTTGGACATAGGTGTATGATATGGATGGTGATTCATGATTGAGACACATAGATCCATGGATGATCATTGTTATGTGGAACATATGGTTAATTATGATTTATAGATGATATGTGATTTGTATGCTTATATATGCATAATCTTGTTCTAAGCAGGATGTGGCAGGGGACCTCATTTGATGCTCAAATTATAAATGACTGTTGAAGTCATGATACATGATTTGTATGATTATATATGATGAATCTTGTATTGAGCAAGATGTGGCAGCGGACATGGTTATTTGCGAACAGGGATGCTCAAATTATAAATGATTGTGGAAGTCATGCACAATCTTTGGTAAATTGTGAATAAGTTAATTATAAAATACATTGATTCCTTTGATCTATGAGATTGTGATGTGTGCAGGTCTTGGAACAAGGCCTTACTGATGAACCATCTGATGGGTATGAGCTCACAATTAGTACCTCAGGATGAAGCATGGAGTTTCAAAGTAGAGTATATGAGAAGCCATGGAAATTAGGGCGCGAAGTCCTAAATCCATGAAAGATAAAGACGTGGAGTCTTGTATCTATAATAAAATGTTTAGGGTGTGGAGTCTTGAATATTTAAAAATATCAAGATGTGGAATCTTGGATCTTTAGAGTAGATCAGGACGTGGAGTCCTCAATCTACTAAGACACAAATATGCATGCAATAGGGGTACAAAATCCCTATTCTATAGAAGAAAAATACCACTCATGGGAAAATCATGTATGAATTTCCTTAATAAAACCTATTTTCTAACAATCCTAGAGTGACTTTCTAAAAATATTAAATCACCTTGCATCAATTGGTAATCAAGTATAGTTGAAGTAAAATCACTTAACTTATCATTAATCAATCCCAATAGTTCAATCTCGACTTTATCCTCAATATTATTAATATTAATATTAATATTAATATTATTATTATGTTTTATGAGACTATGATATTATCATTAAAAGGAATTACAAGTCAACTTCATCTCCTCAATCACTTCACATCTCTCTCCTTGATGACTCTCACGGCTCTATGTAAATCTCTCTCGCTTTTAATAATACATTACACTCTATTTTACGCACTCATCAAAGAATGGAATATTCCTCTTACACTCATTAAAGACATGTCATAAAAGATTCCTCTTACACTATCTTTAATGTATAAGTTACACTCTCCTTAACTAAGGCATGCATACCTCTCCTTAATGGCATGAGTTACACTCCTCTAAATGGAATACAAGACATGCATATTACTCGTCCTTTATGACAAGAATTTTTTGCTCCTCCTATATATGTGTCTCATGTATTCTCACTTGGGGAGAGGGAAATATATTGTGATACCAAGAGTTGGAGAGATTTATTAAAAACAAATTATGAGAGGGAGAGACTTGGAGAGTAGCCAATTTATTTTGAAATGAATTTCAAATCCATAAAATAAATTACTAAGTAGCTCTACCAGGTGGAATTGACCATGAATGGTATTGGGAAGAAGTGAAACTTATCTTACTCAACTTGCCTTGGATATCTCTCTACTATTGTATTTTGGTACTTTTTGTGATCTCTTACAGCTCGGGGGTTCCAGGGGGAGGGGTTCTCCTTGGATATGGTAGGGTGGAAAACTGAGTGGTTCACAATGAGTTGGTAAGGATATTGGAGCTGGAGCATACTCTCATCTTTTTGGATCTATATATATACATTGTCAGGTATATCTATCAATGTTCTTGAAATTTTGATTTCTTATTACGTTTTAAAGTGTTGTGGAAATTTTAAATTTATTGGAAATTGCTAATTTAAATTACTACAAAATTATGAATGTTCAGAAAGTTATTTCTGAGCTAACCAACAATGAGTTAACAATTTAATGGCAGCTATGTATGAGAATGTACATGCAGGGGGATTAAAACAAGGATGTGTTGCAAAAGTTTTTAAGTTCAGTTTATAACGATTTTTTTTGTCCATAGTAGGTTGCCATGAGTTTGATGAAAATATCATATTAACATATATTTGGGTTTTATTTCTCCATGTACAGTTGTAGATGAAATTTCCACACTAAGTGTTTGATAAAAGTTATAAATGAGATAGTAGGAATTTTTCTGTTGTTGCTTTAAAGAATCACATTTCTAGGAATAACTATTTCAATTAAGCTCAACATCAGGGGGTATTAGTGCCTTTAGGCCTTGTAACCCCCGCTTTGATTCCCAAAAATAGATTTTCAGACTTTGATTCTTTGATATCGATGATTTTGAAGATTTGTTAATGCTTGTATGGATTGTCTATTGTTTGGTCTTGCTGATTTTTTAAGGATTTACCTAGTGATCTATATTGATCTAGTTCATGCACTTTTAAATTCTTGTTTTAAAGTCTCAATGGTTGTAGATTGCATGCTTGCAAAGTATTTGTCAAAAGGCCTCAATGGTTGTAGATTGCATGCATGCAAAGTGTTTGTCAAAAGACCTCAATGGATGTAGATTGCATGCTTGTAAAGTGTTTGTCAAAAGGGCTCAATGGATGTAGATTGCATGCTTGCAAAGTATTTTTCAAAATGGCTCATTGGCTTTAGCTTTTATGCATGTAAATTGTTAGAGTAAATGTCTTACTCATTGTAACTTTTATGTACTAGAAATTTATGAATAGATTATTTAATAGACGTAACTTCCTATGTTTGCAAGATTTTGTATGAGTGTGAAAATGAGTTTAATAAGTTATTGAAGTAAGAATAGAGGATAGGACAATTTTTATTATCTGAAGATATCATGAGAAAAGGGTTGTTGTTGGAAACAATTTTACAGTTACCAATGTTAGGATATTTCGACACATAGGAAATAGTTAAGTATAACTTGGTCTAGTAAAGAGTTAGGTAAAGTGTGTTTCTTTACTATGTACTTTTGTAACTTACAATCTGATGTTCATGATATGTTATAGACATGAAGTGGTCTGATGGTTCATTCTCTCCTTGATATTACCGACACTTGACCTGTGGCTTAACAACCGTTTGGTCCATGATATTTATTTAAAGAGCATGGAAGGTCATTTGTAAGGTGACCATTCATGAGAGAAGCTTATGTAAATTTTCTTTCTTTTATTAATAATTTTTTTGAAGTGGCCACGTTGGCTCAGGCCGTGGACTATTTCGCTCTTTGAGGGTTTTAACCACATCAAGAATACTGGTGTATTGATCTGTGATGTTTTTTTGAGAAGTGTCCTTTGGTGTTGTATCTGAGGAACTTACCCTATAAATTCCTACATGGTATCAGAGTTATTTAAGGGTCGCATCCATTGGTGATCCAAATCTGAAGCCGGTACAAGTGCATGTGACTCTTGTTTCCTAGATCTATTGTTTCTGATTGTTTTTAGGACGATAGGAATTATCTATTGTGTTAGGAGTATCTGTTCTAGTGAGGAACCCCTTTCGTTTCACATGAAAAGGTTTTCGGTAGACCTAGCTATGTCATTTATAAGATATGGAGGTATACAGTCTTTATTTGCATCTTTAGTTATTCACCACTCTGCTTATTTTAGGTTTATTTAGCTCTCTATTTTTTATTATTGGATCTATACATTTCATTTCTGCATATGCTCTTTCCCCTGTGACTCTGTGTGATCTAGGCAAATCAGAAATATAAAGGAAGGATTTTTTTCATGTGTATGCTCATTTCCGTTGCGCCTTAGTTTGATCTCGGAAAATTAGAAACATTGAGGAAAATATTTAGTTTCCGGCGAAAGCTCACTTCAAGCCATAAGGTTTGGTTTTTTTTTTCATGTCTGTGTTGGGTTATGTGTTTTTTTTGTTTTGTAGGCAAAAATAGTTTTTTCAAGTAAGCACACACCTCAAAGATTCAGTGAATTAAAAAAAAACCCTTCCGCTTTTCCAAAAATTAATAACCTTTTAAACTAGCTCACTTGGTCCAAAGTTACTTTATGAGATTAGAGGTCTTGAGTTCAAGTATTTCTTTTTGTTGAGTTACTTTTTCAAAAAGCACATGTAACTTATGTTTTAAAGCTACTTTATGTAAAAGTGTTCTCACCCATTATAAAAAGTGAGTCACTTATATTTATAAAGTCTCTTTATCTTTTATTTAAGTTACAATTTAGTGAGTAGCTCATAAAGTACCATTGTAAAAGTGACTTTCACTTATTTATAAAAGTGGGTCACATAAAATCTTTTTTAAAGTGAGTTAATTAGATTAAGTTTGGAAAGGGGGGGTGGGGGCGGGCATGTGGTGTGGGGTTTAAATATAAATTATCATTCACTTCACACATTCACACACTTCGTCATCATCTTCAACAACTTTTCTTCAAAAAATCATAACTTTTTCATCTGGAAGCCGTTTTCAGAGACTTTTTTTTATTCGGCTTAATTTTTCAATGTATTTCCATTGAAACACTTAGTTTCAACATCTACAGCTTCAGTTTATGTTAAAATGGAAATTCCATGCCAAGTTATTCTTGACAACACCAACTACCTCCAATGGTGGTCCTACATTATGGATTGACTTAGAAGTAAAGGTCTTTATAGAATAGCCTCAAGCCAAGAAATTAAACCTAAAGATGAAAATAAGGCAGCCAAATGGGACAATAGGAAAGATCAGCACGTGGGTTAATAGGGATGTTTATTTCCCTAAACCTTAGATTCCATATCACAAAACTTGATACCCCTAATGAAGCAATGAAATATCTCACTAATGTTTTGGAATTAAAAATGAAATTAGAGCCCATCAACTCGAAAATTAGTTGCTTACGTTGGACCCCAATAATTTTTATTCCATTGAAATTTTTTGTCTAAGTTCAAGACCCTTAGACTTCTCTTGGAAGGTGTTAAGGTTAATAAATAAGATGGTAGCCTTATCTATTCCATTCTTACTAAGTTGGGACAAACCTACTATGTGTTTGTTTCCACCTTCCATTCTACTAGAGAAGCCTTCATTTCTCAAGGACAAGACTACAAGTCCCCCTCTTTTGATGCCTTTTGTGATTCTTTAATAGGAGAAGAAGAAAAACTCTTACATCTTGGTATTCTAATCTTGGAAACTCTTCTAAGAAAGCCTTAGCCGCTCATCAACAACCAAATGCAAAGAATCCTAAGAAGCATATCCAAAAAGAATGGTCCTAAACCAAACAAGGATCCTAAGAAATTTCAGTCTCAAAATGAAAAATCAATTCAACAAAATGATAAGGCAAATAAAAGCAAAGGGAAGAAGATTGATAGACATTGCAACTTTTGTAATTGAGATGGCCACTTAGAATACAAATGCTTTAAGAAGATGGAAGCCTTGGAAGCAACAATGAAGAAGCATAACACCTATTTGGAGCACTCTTCGACTTCAACTTCATCTTCAGGAATTGCACTTTCTACATGTGGTTATCAAGCATCTCAGTCTGGTTATGAACTAAATGTATCTTCTTCTTCTCATTCTCATGAGTGACTCATTGATTCTGGAGCTTCTTATCACATCGCCAAAAACAAAGCCATTTTTCTTCTTTAAATGATTGTAACACCAAACATATATATGTTGGTGATGATAGATATCTTAGTGTTGTAGGGACTGGAACTATTCATCTAGGCAATGGTCAATTTAATGATTTATTATGTGTTCCAACCTTATCTTGCAACCTTCTATCTGTATATTAGATAACTCATTCAGGTGAAGGTAAAATCATTGAATTTTCACATCATGATGTTGTAATTAAGGACCTAAGAGATCCTAGAAAAATTTTAGCTACTGGAGTTGCTGATGATTCTACAAGGTTGTATAAGTTTAACAACTTTGGGTCATTAACTCTTCCCTTGGTATTTGTTTCTCATAATGATGAAGTGATCAAAATTTGGCATGAGCTATTTCGTCACTTAAACTATCGCTCCCTTCAAAATCTATGTAAAAAAAATATAGTGACAGTTCTTCCTATGGTATCTTGTAGAGATGGTGTTTGTTCCAGATGTGTACTCGGAAAACATCATCGTGATAGTTTTGAAAAACATGTTTCTTGGCACGCCTCAGCCCCTTTACAGCTTGTTCTAGTTGTTTCATTATCTGGCTACAAGTATTTCTTAACTTCCATTGATGATTTCTCCATATGCACTTGGGTATACTTCTTAAAACTCAAGAGTGAAGTATTTAACATGGTCTTGGCCTTTAAGGCCTTTGTTGAGAAATAATCTGGACATCAAATTTCTTAAGCTAAGATTTGATAATGGAAGAGAATATGTTAACAACAAATTCATCAAATTTTTCACTGAGCATGGAATTCAAATGCAACATATTGTTCCATATACTCCACAACAAAATGGTGTAGCTGAAAGGAAGAATCACACCTTAAAGGAAATGGCTAATTGTATGCTTCAATCTTAAGGACTTAGTTTTAATTTTTGGGCAGAAGAAATTAACTGTGTAAATTACATAGTAAATCGCACTCCTACTAAGGTTTTAAAGAATATCACTCCAGAAGAAGCATGGAGCTCAATTAAACCAGATGTAAGTCTCTTTCTTGTTTTTGGAAGTGAAGCATGGGCCCATATTCTAGATGAGAAACATAAGGATTTAGAATCTAAGAGTGAAAAATGTATTTTTGTTGGATATTTTGAAGATGTCAAAGGATATAGACTTATTCCAATTAAGTTTAAAATGTTATCATTAGAAGAGATGTAATGTTTGCTAAAAATATACCAGCCTACGAGCTTAGTTCGGCGGATGTGCCACCTCTCTCTATCCCTTCTACTTCTAAAAATATTTCTTTTTTAGATGATGACAGCGAGAATGACAATCCTCCCCCACCATCTCAAGATCCTCCTTTAGCTCCTCTGCTTCCCAAATGGGTTCGCGGTACTCGAGATGTAGTAGGTGCTCTTGCAAGTGATCCTATAGTTCAGCTTTACACTCGTTCTTAGTTTGATAGAGCCTCTTCTTTACTGGCTCAAGTTCTAGCGAATTATGATCCTGATACCTTTGCAGAAGCTTTAGGCCATCCAGATTGGGACACAGCTATGAATGAATAATATCATTCATTATTGGAAAATGATACATGGGATCTTGTTCCTCTTCCAAAGGGACGAAAACTTGTTAGATGCAAATGGGTTTACAGAACCAAGCATGGACCAGATGGAAAAGTTGAAAAAAATAAAGCTTGTCTTGTTGCTAAGGGTTTTTCACAAGTTGAAGGCATTGACTATACTGAAACCTTCTCCCCTGTTGTCAAAATGAACTCTATCTTCCTTATTCTTTCTCTTGTTTCCTCTTTCAAATGGGAAGCCCATCAAATGGATGTTAAATATGACTTTTTGCATGGGGACTTGCATGAAGAAATCTATATGGAAAAACCTCCTGGATTTATACAACCAGACTCTAGCCTTGTATGTCGGCTTAAGAAATCCCTTTATGGTCTCAAGCAGGCCCCTCGAGCTTGGTATGCCAAAATGGATAACTTTCTTTTAGATGTTGGATTTTCTAGGTGTCATTCTAACAATACTATCTACACCAAGAAAGTTCGTAAGTCTCTTATCATTCTTGTTCTTTATGTTGATGATCTTATCCTTACTTGTAGTGATCCCAACCTTATAAACCATGTGAAGTCCAACCTTAAAAAGAAGTTTGAAATTATTGATTTAGGACACTTGCATTATTTTCTTAGTCTTCAAGTCTTGCAATCCAAGGAAGGTATTTCCCTTTCCCAATCCAAGTATGCCTGTGATATTCTACTCCACTTTAACATGGAAGACTGTAAGCCATCCCCTTCTCCCTTTAAGTCTGGAGCCAAAATTTCAGCCACTTATACTTCCCTTGAAGTTGATGCTACCTTATACCATCAACTTGTAGGAAAACTTTTGTATTTGACCCATACTCATCCTGACCTTTCCTTTGTTGTTGGCCTTATTGCTTGATTTATGAAAGACCCACATGAAAGTAATTGGAAAGCAGCTAAAATAATACTTTGTTATTATCGAGGTACCATTTAGTTTGGGATTCATTACAGTGCAGAAGCATCTCCACTATTGGTTGGTTTCACTGTTTCCGATTGGGCTAGTGACCCTGATGATCAGAAATCTACTGCAGGTTATGTCTTCACTCTTGGTTCTGGACCTATTACATGGGCTTGTAAGAAACAAAGTGCCATTTATCTTTCATCAGCATAAGCATAGTACAATGGCACCATATAAGCTAGTAAGGAAGCCCTGTGGCTTCGTCATATCCTGTCAGAGTTTGGCTTTCAGTAGCAGCATCCGACTACACTTTGGTGTGATAATCAAAGTGCCATTAAACTATGCAAAGCTCCAGTCCAACATCAGCGTAGCAAAAACATTGAACTACACATGCACTTCATCAGAAAGCTCATTCGTTACCATGTTATTGAAGTGCAATATTGTTCAACTGATGATCAAGTTGCAAACATTTTTACAAAGGATCTCACAGAGGCAAAGTTTACTAAACTTCAATTTATGGATGGAGTTAAGGAAATATGGAAATTCAAGAACTAGTGAGCTAGTTAACCTACCAAAATCCTAACCTAATCAAGTGAAAATTAGATGGGGTAGCTTTTGTTATTAACTTGAATGTTTTAATCACCCAATACAAGTGGAATCAACTCAAACGAAGTTCATTAACACATTCTAAAAAATAGCAGAGAATTACTACTATTTTGCTATAAGGGGCTTCTAGAAATTTTAGATTCGTGAACTAGTAACCAAATCCAAGTAGCTCGATGATGAAGATAACTTTTCAAATTTGTTCTAAGGATCATTATTATTTTGACTTCATAAATAACCTACAAAACAAATCATTTCAATCATTTAACCAATGTAACCGATAAAAAAAGAAGCATGAATATAGTAAATACATAAATAAGAGATGGAAGTGAAAAAAACATTAAAAGGACATAAATAAATTATAAAAGATGGCTCCGAGGCTCCTAGGATGGCCAAGCCCAAGGAAAATCATAGTCGTATGAAGGAAACCAAGTTTTAGAAGCTAAAAATGGTAGCAAACTTCATTATTTGAATCAATCCAAGTACATCCTTGCTAGAAATAAAAGTGGAGCTGCTAAAGAAAAAGTTTTTTCTACAAGGAAACTAATAAATACATGCCCCTAGAGGCAAATTCGAATTGGTACTTATCCAAAGTGATGAGGAAACATTCTCCTTGAAAGGATGAATCTTTCCCTTCCAAAATCCCTCAAATAATGGATCTGGTTCCCAACACTAGGAATTTGCATTAAATGAGAGGAACACATCCCTTGATTTTCTCAACACATCCCTAGAATGATAAAGGAAAGTGTTCCCTAGAGGAACACATCCCTAGAATGATAAAGGAAAGTGTTCCCTCTGCGGATAGAGGCAACCCCTCTAGCCCTAGAGTGGGTCTAGTCACAAAAAAGACAAAACAACAATTGATTCCCTTAAATAGTCATCGTTAGAGGCCTACCTCAAACCAGCGGTTGATGGAGTTTTCGTTGCGCTGTTCTAGCTTTCATTTCCTTCTCCTTAAAGAGTAATTCACCTAAAACACCACTAGAAACAACAAAGCATGTAACTGAGAAGAACAATGATCTATTTACCCATAAAGTCAATGAGTTACAAGCTATCAAGTAAATTGTACACAAGATATAGGAAATCATTATTGATTGCATTAAAATAAAACAAGAGAAAATCTTACAACCAAGCCTTGATGTCGCAATCATTCTCAGAGGGTCCAATCGGTATGTTCCTTCAAGAATTCACTCTCAAGAATGGGTCTCCAAAATGGATGATATCTCTCTCTCACTCACAATATATAACGGAAGGCTAAGGAACTCCACACCCTCCTATCAAATTATCAGCAATTCCACACTTGTCACACTCACACTAAATCTATCTACTATGCTAAAACAAGAACTAACAATCAACAATCCAAGAATTAGGAACTCAAAAAACTAGCAGATCATAGCAATGGTGAGTGCTTTTTTAGGAGGAGGAGCCTCCATGAAATGAGGGGGAGGGAGCTTATCCTCAAGGGAGGTTTCATAAAAGGTGGAACCACCATCCCAGAGGTAGAAAGGCGACCCAAACTGAGGCAACAACTAGCTCTAGAAACATCCAGAAGGCCTACTATTTGAACTAATTCACCAATTCTGGATCTTTGCAAGTTATGAACTAGGGACTAGCAATGACATCGCAAGGAGCCAATACATTTGGACCAATCGTCGCACATTTTAAGGGTTTACTAGTGACGATGCAGGAACTTAGTAAAAAAGGGTCAATATTCAACATTAGAGAGCATTTTCTTAATCTTCTTACATGAGTGGGAAGATATGGACATGCTTATTTGATGTATGACACAACAAAGGGACTGAGATGAGGACAGTGACAAATTACTGTGTAATAGATGTCCCCTAAAGCATGAAGCCCAAGAAAGTGGGATGGGTGAAACCCTTTATGAAGCCATGACCGAACTGGAACACCACCATGAAGAACCTACAGGCGCAAGTACAACTGATATTTATGAAACGTGAAATACATGTAGTTGAGGCATGGGTGTGACCATCCGAAAAGACATATGAAATGTGGTATGTGGCATGGACGTAGCCACCCAGTTGACAAGACCATTTTAATGATAAAGGTATGGTCACAACCATCTGAAAAGACTCAGGTGTGGTCGCAGTCATCCAATCAAAGAGTCATGCATATAATCATGAACCAATCCACGTAACCTGAACATATGTGATCTATGTTTGGGGTCTTGAAACCGTAACCGATAATAGTAAAAATTATAGCATATGAATAGATGTGTCAAAGTCGAGCATGATAGAAAATCGCTTGATTACTGGTCAATGATGAAAACTGTTAACAAGTGCGAGAGAGTCCACCAATAATGCCAATGGTTCTCAAGGTACTTCTAGTACAATCCACTAAGTACGAAAAGTGATCTGAAGTCAAACACTCGTGGAATCACCCAATCGAAGACCAATGATGAAAATATATCGTCGGGTGCGAAGAACTTGCCATTGAGGCATGCAAGCTTCAAGGTACTGAAAGTGATCTCTAGATCAACCTCTTGGATAATGAACTGGTGTTGACAGGAGGTGATCCATCGCAGGAGGGCCATAATGTTTCCCCCATCAACGACGCGAGATAAGGAACAAGTGGTAGATGGTGAAACAGAGCATCAGAGGAATAGGTAAGGGTGTGAACTACAAAAGGATTATACTCTTGAACATATCAGCGACATGACTCCGGAATGCGGCAGCACTTTGGTACCAAGGGATCAGAGGTCTGACGGAGACAACATGGATCAGATGGAAAAATGGCAACCCAAAACCCCATAAGGCCAATGACTATGTGAGGATATCCCAACCCGAATTATTGTTGAACAACAAACTTGAAGGGGATAGCATATGCTTATGATATAAGTTCTACCTTCGAATGAATCCAACCCAGAGATAGTTTAATGAGCCATAGGGAGGAGAAGCTTGAGTCTAGTCATGGTGACGAGTCCAATGTCATCAAGGTTTAACGAGTCTGGCAGAGGTAAAACTCAGAGTATTTTTCATGTTTAAAGAGTTTTAAAAAGACACAGAAAAGAAAACTCCAGTGGGGTCCTTTTTCATAAATTTATGTCCCTCGAGCCTGAAAAATTAGAAAACAATAACCGAGAGAACCAATTGACCTATTACGACCAAGGAGTACTTTTCGTAATTAGTGGTCCCGATCCAAAAAAGTAAAAAATCGATCAAAGGCACATCATTTCATAACCAAAATCGAACTTGAAACGACAAAAGTCCAACAATCTTTTCACATTTATATGGTCAGAAAAGAGCTGAAAGTGGACCGCCTTTTTATTTCATTTAAAGAGTCAAAAATGGAAAAACTCGACAATCTTTTCATATTTTACGATTCAGAAAAGAGCTTAAAGGTGACTCATCCTAGAGGAACGAGTTGTATAAAGGGTAGCAACTTGTTCTGACAATGGTGGAACTGCTCAAAACATGTAATGGTCAAGAGGCTGGCTAATAAAACCACTCATCGCTGCGGTTCCTCAGGAAAGAAAAAACAACCAAGTGAAAGCATATGATTGGCCAAAGATATGGTGGTGATGGAATGAAACAACCAAGGCTCATCTAGTAGAATTTAGCGGATAAAAACGACAACCACGAGATATAAATCAGGTATGGGTTCATTGTTACACAATCTTGAACCATGAAGAACTCTACTTGGATTTGGTTTCATGTTTACACAAGCTTGAAATGAAAAACTATGCTTGTTATAAGTTTGCATGCCCCTAACATAATGACGCAAATCGAGGTGGATGCCCCCCAAGCTTCATTGCAGTCAACAAGGTGGATAAAATGAAGGTTCACTTTTGAGATCTTGGAAAGACTCGACTAGGATTTTACGAGATCTTAATCAAATACTCGATTTGGTAAGGGAGTTCATTTCATTTTTTAATGAGGTTGACACAGTAAAAGAACTATCCTCATAACCTTATTTCATTTTTTAATGAGGTTGACACAAGATCAATAAATTTCCTCAACACTCCTTATGTAATTTTTTAACGAGCTTGACACAAGACGAGGAACTATGCTCCATGATCCTTGTTTCATTTTTTAGCGAGGTTGACACAAGATCAAACTATCCTTGAGACTCCTTGTTCATGGGCCATACGAGAACATGGTTCCCAAGATGTCTTCACGAGAGGGAAGAAACACACTCTGGGAGGAATACATTTCATGAGGCATGAATGACAGATCGGGTTCCAATGCCCCGAGTACATGATGTACATACCATCTGCATGATCATCAATAGATGCAGAGATGGAATGGGTAGCCACATAATTGACCTGTGGTGAGGAAGGAAATATGTACTGTTATAGACATTTTTGGGTACTTCAACCCCAATCATAAATGTCCATAAACTGAGGGCTCCTAAGTCCCTAAAAGTGTTGCTTCACTGCCTAAAGGAACAAGGTCAGCTAATTACATCATCTCCCAGAAGTTCTCTCCCCTGAAACTGCTCCTAAAATGTCAAAACTGGACATACTGAAAGCTTTATGCAGAGGGTGCGATGCATATCACCTTCCCAGTGTACAGGTTGTGATTCTATTGAATTTTCTCCTCTGTAGGGTGCGATGGTCGGAATGGCACAGGCAGGACAAAATGCGAGGTGGAAGATCATGGAATCTTCCAGAAGCTTCCCCTCTAACACTTGCCTCTCTGTTTTCGACCAGGGATGAGTAAGATATCATCATTCTCCAAGTGGAAGCAGGAACTATTAGAGAGAGGACACTGATCAAGATCCCAGAAGATGACTCATCTCTCTGTAATCATCTATATATGGATCCCTCATCACAAAGATCCAGAGGCTGGAATTTTTTATCTTATAGAGAAGTGCTACTGGTTTTCTGGTGTACATTCATAGTGTTGGGTGATCTAAGCTTTGCTTGAGGTGAAGAAAGGCTTCTTAGCTGGAGGATGATGCTGGGTCAGAACATATGGTTGTAATCCTCTTGCTACTTTTCATCTTAATAAAGCTATTCTATTTTCCTTCCATATTCTTGTGTACTTGCTTATATATGCATTTATATGGTTAACACACATCTGGTCCTGTGTTATTTATGAATATAGATCTTTGTTTCTTCGATAGTAGTATGTTGCAGTGATTCCATGGGTTATTTTTGAAGCTGGACAGACAAAGAAAAAGCGGTGAAACTCTATCAAGAAGGAGAGGAAATCGAGCGTAAGGCTAAGGTTGGTCTTCTTGGTTCTCCTCTTGTCTATTTTCATAAAAGGAAATGAAAGTAGACTTTACTTGTTTGTTTCTAAGATAGCCACCCATCCTAGTGGGAATAGCAGCATCCGAGTGGACACTATTCCCAGTAACAAAATGGCGACCATACTGGGGAGTGACTAGATTACTTGTTAGCCTATCTATCCTTGTTTTTTTTATAAACTTACAGACGGAGCCTGAAGTCAAGCCAACTAGCCTTCGAACTGCATTTGTTATACAAATGCAAAGTAGATCAATTCTACTTCAGTCTATCTCTGGGTTTTGTTTATGAATTAAACAATAGATCTGGAAACAATCTAATTGCCCTAAGTGGTGGCTCTAGTAACCTCTTTAGATCACCCCTGTTTTTTACATACATTGAACATTACTTACTCGACCTAAATACCTGAAATGAATTGCAAATTGTGAGTGAAAACCTATTTAAAGTCTTGCACTGGTACCATCGCACCCTGCCTTCAGGGCAGTTTGTATGCATCGCACTTCCCGAGTGCAGTAGGTGCGCTGCATACTGGTTTTACTGTGTAACAGGTGCAATGGTCAGGGAGGGTTAACTTTACCCTCAGACTGTGGTTTTTTTTCACTGTTTTCAGTCCTATTTAGGAGTTTTGTTGTTTGTATTCAGTGTATTTCTGTGAAAACCCCCTTCTCTTGCATTATTCCGCCTCCTTAGTGCAAAGAACCGTAAGTGTTTTTTTTAATATATTGTGCATCATTTTCAGTTCTCTTTTGCAAAACGTAGCATAGTCGAGCTGTCGTTTCTGGATCTGAAAGTGTCGTAGCTGTCGGCTTCAATTTTAGAAAACAATCCCATTGTTCTTGATAGTCGATTATACAGTTACTATTGCATAGGATTTGAATTAATAGTTTTTAAATTGTCGAAAGGCAATTTTCATTTCAAAATTACAAAGTGTCTCTCTTGCTTTCACTTCATTTTGAAAAAGAATTTTGTTGAGTACTGTTTCTTTAAAAGTAATTCAGATTTGCACATAGCTTTCTTATCATCATTCATACATTAATAAGGTTGAAAACAAATACATGCATGTGCATATGCATTTCGACAGCTTGGTTTGATTTAGGACTGTGCATTTAGCATGTGCTCTGTGCTCTTTGCAGAAATATTCTTAACTTTCTTTCCTTAGTAGCTAGGATTTTCATTTCCGAAAGAAGATTAAACGTTTGTTTATCATCTTAGACTGAATTTTAGGAATTATATACACATCACGCGGTGAACCTAAAAGGAAAATTGTTAAGCAAGATCAACTTAAAATAAATTCAATGAATCTAGCAACGCTTTGGAACTTAACGCACAACATCTAGAGGTCCCGGCTAGAGACGTATTATGGTGTCGTAAAACCTAGTAACTGTTGTTTTCAGTGTTGGTTGGGTGATTCCTCCACTCTGAGACAACAAGTGCCAGTACGGACTTGTGCTCCCACGTACTGTCAAGTATATATTGGGAGACCACAATAGGCTGCATCCTTTATCCTTAGGAAGCCGTGTTTGCCTCCCTATCAATCGCAATGCACTGAACACAGCATTCGGGAAGATTGACTGTGGTACCGTAAAAAGTATTCTGCAGTTTTGCGATTGGTTTGGAAATCCTCTCTGCCTAGATCTCCAGAGAAGTCCATTTTGCTCCTTTTCAGATGCCTTAAAAGAAAAGGTCCTCTGAGCACTTGTCACTTTAGGCTCAATAAAAATCGAAGGTGACTAGAGTCATCTTTTGTTTTTCTCGACTCTTTAAAATTGAAAAAACAAGTTGTGTCAAAGCATCTAAAATTCATTTAATTCGGAAAACATTTTTCCCTTTATTTTGAGTTGATCAAGTAATCTGCAATTGTGGAAGAAAGGCAATCAAAACCCCATCGTTCGCGGAGACTTACGAGTCAACCATCGTTGACTCCGGAAGCGAAGCCATTCCAGACAAAGCGAAATCGTTTAACCGGATCAAAGTCCCCTAGGTTGGTTGGAGCAAGCACTCCAACATCCTCAGAGACTCTGGTTACTCCAAACATTTCTGGAATCCCTGCCTCTATAGAAGAAATTCCGCAATAGCAAAAGGACATTACAACTGATCCTAGTGTGACGGTTAAAACTTCTATTCCTGAACCAGTTCCGTCTACAGCCGATTCAGAAGGTGTTACTCCCCAACCGTCTGCTTCTGCAGAACTTACATCCTCTTCGGTACCATAAATATTTTACTGACCTGACGGTCTGCCTCTTCCTCCTAGATTGATTTCCATAGAAGAGATTGTGGAAGATCCTCCATCTAGTAATCCAATGCAACTTGGAGCTGGGATCACCCTATATCCTTCTTCATCAAAGAATATTCACCCACCCTCGGAAGTTCCTGAAGAATCGTTGAGGAATCTTTTGGATAGACTTAATATGTTTGAACAACCGTCAACATCAATGACTGTGTCACTCAACACAGCAACAACGGAAGCTCCTTCTACTATTCCAACAATGTTCGTCGGCATGCCATCTGTCCCGACCAGTTTTCAGTCGCTGGATGGAGTCCATCCTGGGACTATTTCGACAGTATGGACTGTTCCCGTTTGTTCGTCCGGAATTATATCTGGAATCTCTTACATTGAGTCTCGACAAATTGATCCATCACAAGGTCAATTTGGGAAAACTGGTCCCCAAAGGCAAATTATTCCTTTGAGCACTAGATTACCATCGTATGGAGGGCCGTATACCCTTTCATTGTCTTCCCCAAAAGGACAACCATGCATGAGTTCGCAACAAATTTTGGGTTATGCTAGAATCACAACTAGTGGTTGGGTACCAGTCTTGTCTCAACAACCAAGAGTTGTATGCTCAATACAACAAAGTTCACCTATGACAAACATTCCCACTACGCCGGCTATTGTGGCTGTATCGCAAGTACAAGCATCACCAATTGTATGCCAACCTCAAGTTTCGTAGGTTGCGATACAACAATCTCTTGTACCTCCGACACAACCACAATCACCCACTAGTGGAGTGGCACAGGTTCAAATGGGGAACACCAACCCCCATCTTGGTCAAATAGTCAGTGCTGGACAATAGTCCATGGCTTCACAACCATGGCTAGTGCAATACCAACAGCCGCAATTCCAGCAAGGTTACCAAGGATATGAGCAACAAGTCTTTGCAAGTAATGGGCAGCAGTATCAACCATATCATAATGGTTATGCCCATCAACCTTACCAAAG
>APFE030949321.1:20168-32012 GCA_000404065.3 Pinus taeda | reverse complement strand
GGAACCTTTACCCTACCGCCTCCTACCAATTTGGCGGAAGTGGCTAATGTAGGAACCTGCAATATGATATCTTCCATTGAAAAGATGTCAGAAAATGATGTTAAGATGGATCATTCGCAGGTTTTGCCTCTAACCCTGCTGGAAATATTATAGCAATCAATGTTCTCAGCATGGGAGGCAAACCAGTGTCAACGCTCGTCAAGCGTTTGGGTAGATAGGTCTAAAGAATATGGAACCCCTTTAGATCCTTGGTCACAAGTACACCTTACAGATGAAGGAATCATTCAATCGATGATGATCGATGGGGCACAATGGGAAGATCACCACCATCGTTCCCATCTTCCGACTTGTAAAGAAGATAATTCCAGTGACCTACAACATCCTTCAGTATTTGACTTTCTGACGAATACTGTAAGCACGGTGGATTCCGAGAAAAACCTATCCAATATCGAAGAGACTATTTCCATAAACATCTCGACCAAAATAGATGTTGTAGAGAACATTCATGTCAACAAATCTTGTTCTTCTTCTGAACTGGAAATATATAGCACTCTCTTTCGCAAGTTTAGAGATGTCTTTGCTTGGTCATATGATGAAATGCCAGGTATCGACTCGAGCATAGTTGAACACGAAATTAAGATGTATCCAGATGTGAAACTGGTACGACAACGACCAAGGCAGGTGCACCCCAAGAAAGTTGTTGCCATCAAGGCAGAAGTTGAGAAACTCCTCCATGCTGGTTTCATTTACCCCGTTCCTCTATCCGATTGGGTATCGAATATTGTTCCTGTAATGAAAAAACAAGGAACGATTAGAGTGTGCGTTGACTACAGGGATGTAAATCAAGCTTTGATCCGAATGGAAAATGACATCAACCCATGGTACTCATCCACCCATATTATTCATCGACCCATGGAATTTACCCATGGTATTGTAAATGGCATCCGCCTGTGGTATTGTAAAATCCACCCATGATATTCATTCACCCATGGAATTGACCCATGGTATTGTAACTGAAAAATACTATAAATAACAAGTCACATTTTGTAACAGGATAGATTGTCTACCACAATGTAGCCTTTACAGTTTAGAGGCATGTAGCCGCCACATCTCTTCTCAGAGATAAGCTACCATCACACTAGCTAGTTTATTTCCATTACTATTTTAAATAAAAGTTTATTTGTGGTTTTGTTTATTGGGCATTCTCCTATTTTTCTTCTGGAAATTCAAGTTTTCAAATCTTGGGGGCCTTTCCCCCAAGATCCATTGCAATCTTTCAGATCTTGGGGGTCTCTACCCCAAGATCCATGTCAATCTTTTAGATCTTTCGGGCCTCCCCCCAAGATCCGGATCACTTTTGATGCATCAACAAATTTGTTAGATCATTAAATCAAATGATATTTGGTCCTAATACATATATTCCTCATGGACATAACATGTTAGCATCAACTACTTCATCATCACATATGAACATGGCACCAAATTTTAATAAAGGGTTAGATTCATATGATTAGGGTAGTGGTCAAGGCTTCATCATAATTTAAGGATCATAATCACTTCATCACTTCTTTTACATTTATTCATTTATCAAATCATGGCATCCAATTTTACCATATGTCATAATTACTAAGCCAAGGTCAACAAGGATATCTTGAGAAATAATCCTATTTTTACACTTCCAACATCATGGTTAGCATGCTTATCATAAGAACTATCAATAATATCAAGATACCATATATAAGAATCAATGTGCTATCCTTCTTTATGGGATCAAGAAATCCATCATGTCTAAAATGAACTATGCTTTACAAATATCGAAAATCAATGTTCCTATGTAGATTTACCATGACTTGATAGAATGTAAGATACTTGTCGAATACTAAGTGCACCATCTCATCATAAATACCATGAACCAAAATTTCATATGCAAAATCCATTTATAAAGGTGACACTCCCATCATACCTTAGGGTTTACCTTGCCATCCAATATTGCAACTGAAACATAACATTGAAATAAAGCACCATACATACCTTGCAATGTTCAAATACGGGTGCACCTTCTTATTTGACATAGGAAGCTATAACACTTTGTCAAATTTTCATCAAGTGCCTCCTTTCCTTTTCCAACTGTAGTTCTTCTCTTCCTACACTAGCCATGATAATCAAGAAGGATCCTCTTATCACAACTCATCTAAAGGTTAGAAGTATCAAAATATAATATATTATATAATATATAATATATATATATATTATATATATATAAATATATTATATAGATATATATATATAATTATATATATATTATTATATATGTATATGTATATGTATATCTATATGTATAATATATATATATATATATATATATATATATATATATATATAGATATTATATAAGAAGTATAAATAATAACCAAATAAATAAATCTTAAACAAAAGTGAAGACATAAATAAGTGACATAACTCAAAAGAATACTTATCTTCAATGGGATATGATCATCTCCCTCTTGAACTAGCCTTCAAGAGACGTCACTATCCATTGTCCATATAACACTTGTTGCCTTCAATATATTTCAACCAACTTCATCAATAACCAAGGTCTAATTGGGATTATCCCATCATGGGTTACATAAAATCTTACATAAGTGCTAGAACATATTCACATTGTTCATGCTAGAGCTTTTACATCAAATATTTGTCATAATCCAAGGTTTCTCCTAAACCCTAACCTCATAATAACCATCAAATTCTGATACACGAATTTCATAGGGTTTCCCTCAAACCCTAGTATTATTTTAGGTCTCTGTCATCTTCACTTGCTTCCAACAAAGGTGTCTTCATAAGGGTGATCTTCAATGACTTTTCTTTAGCCCAACTCTGATACTATGTTAATTTTTCTTAGGGTTATATTGTTCTTTACTTTGATAATTACATTTCAACATTTTCATATTAAATCCACCCCATAGAAGCTTAACATTACTTATATTTACAACATTATTCAATAGCATATGAAACTATAGAAAGAATATTATCATCATAAATGCACTCGAACATAAAATAACAATAGAAGAAAATCATTCATGCATAAAGACACTCGGATTGGTTGGAGACTGGGGAAAAACCCACTACAGGAAAAACCTTTCAAAATCTTCTTCTTATTATATTTTCATTAAATGATTCAACAAAAGGGAGTACAATGATATATATCTTCAATCATAATCCTATCCAACAAAAATCAACTAAGCAACATCATGAGATGAACCCAACAATGCTAATAATAAAATCCCTGCTTCAAAAGCCTGCAATTAACTGTCATTGTATACGATCAACCACTGAACATTGTGGTCAATTGATAAAACAAAACCCTAGGTCCAAACCACACACAGAGAGATATGTTCATGTGGCTGAAACACTCCAAATTAATGCATGAGAATACATGCTTGCGGTTGTAGCCGAAAATTTCTAGTTACACGCCTGCGGTTGTGTCCCAAAACCCTAGACACATGTGTGACCTTCGAACACTATAATTTTGAGCCTGTTGAGGCCAATCTTCATGACCACCCTTAAACCTATGTGAGAAAAATCAAAAGAAGAGGATAGAAGAGTGTTTCATGATGATATCCAAATGAGGGTCACTTGACTTGTATTTATAGCCATCTGTGGGTGTCTAGTTTATCTTTTGGGCAGACCTGATCAAATAGACGCGAGTGGAGCTTAATTCAAAAATACACTTTCCCTTATCCAAATTGAGCACTTCAATAGTCAAAATTGGTCTTGTTGAAAAGAGGAATCTCGTCCCATGGTTGGAATTTGTCACTGAGATGCTAAATTAACAAGTAATCCTTCGCCTTTCAATTCCATCGCATGACATTTTGGAACTTAAATTTCTAGCTCTCTGCTTTTCGATATACATAGTTTATGTTTATTGAAAAATGTGCATCACATAAAGTCTAAGAATATCTTTTATAAAAATTTACTAAATGTTACAATGAACAGACTAGGTTGCATTAGGTTCACATGAAAGTTTAATTAATCAGAACCTTTTGTGCCTGATATGATTAAAGGCCCTCAATCATAAACCTTTATTACCATTGGATACATCAGAAAGAAACACTACATTTAAATCTCATGTACCTTTCCGCACGATTTTGAAATCTACTCATTCATTATCTCCTCCCAAATAATTTTACTCTTGTGATGGGATTTATTTGATTATGTTAAAAGTTCTAGTTGCAAGCTCTTTTTACTATTGTTTTTCTCTAAATTTTGAAAAGAAAAATCTATCCAAATTAGATATATTCTAATTTTTAGGAATTTTTCATTTATCAGTTAACTGGGGAGAAAATGTTTAAAATATTTACTCCATAATATAAAATTAATAAACTAATCCAAACATTTTATATCAAATACAAGACACTTGAAATACATTTTTGCTTCTATTGATTTTATTTCAAGTTATTTCAAGAAAATATTAATGTAATCAAGTAAGAAAATAAATTTACTTAAGTCCATTCTAAGTCGTTATGTAAAAGTCTAATTCTATTTTATTATGATGCAGGAAAGTAATTGGAGTTGGATTACATTTCAACTTGGTCTGAATAGATTAGAACAAAGGAATAATTTATTTTACTAAATTACATGGATTCAATGAGAGGGAAAAGTGACTAAGAAATATTCAAAACAGAAAAAATATATCTTGCAAATATATTGATTATGTGGTATACTACTTAACTAAAAGATATTTACGTAGGTAGTTGATGAAGAATTTGTTTATAAGGACCACAATATTACTTTGAAGGGGGGCAAGAGCTTTCTGAATTGAAACTTTATTTTGAATGGGTATAATGCACACGTTGTGTTATCCTACTCCATGATGACATTGTGATTTTGTTATATGCAATTATAATTAATGGTCCTTCGTTCAATGTTCTATGTTTTGTTAATTTTTTGTTTGTATATATTGTTATACATGCATGATTATTAATTTGACATGATTGAGTTTATAACTCATTACATATTTATTACTTGATTTATTAATTCTCTTATATACATTATTTGGAATATTCAAATGAAAATTTTGGTTAATATTTTGCAAGCTAGAATTATATGTATACATGATTTTAAATGCTTTCACTACAAGCTTTATTTAAAATACAAATACATAACAATAATATATGTTTTATTATTCTTTTTTATCTTTCTTTGTTTGTTCTTTAACTTTATCTTTTGTCAATTGTGTTATGTACTTTCCTTGTAAGTTATTTGTATAATTTATTGGTTCTGATTGCATATTTGAAATTTAAAATTTATGTCATTGATAATTTGTTTTTATACAATTTTCAATTAATAAGCCTTACCATTTGTTATTTTTCAAAACCCTCTATTTATAATCTAGCTAATTTTAAAAGCTATTATACAAAAGCATTCACAAAATTAGAGGAAATGTCCTCTATGGTTGAGGAAGGCAATTCCTTCAACCTAAAGCAGGAGGATCATTCGTCTCAATTGAGTTTATTTATAATTTTTTGTGCCTACAAAACAATATGAGGGACAACACCACCTATTTAACTTTGAAAGTTACAATATTTGCTTCTTCAAGGTATGCATTTTTATAAAAGAATTTGTTTATGCTTTGAAATATTTTCATATTAGCTCAATTTTAATGCAATACATTACTCACTTATTTTCGAACTTACAATATTTGTTGTTCACAACAGTATGCATTTACTGATATTCACAAGGTTATACATTTTTTTCATAAATAAATGTTGATGTTTAAAAAAAAAATTCTAATAATGTGCAATAGTGTAGAAATAAATTATATTTTGCGAGTTGTTTACTGGTTAGGGAGATAACTTCATTTTTGCCTTCATTTTTGCATGGAAAATTGTTTAGAGTTATGAAAACCTTATTCTCCAAAAAATAAATAAAGTATGTGTTGGGTTCACAAAATATACTAGAAGGTTTTGTGGATTTATATGACCCTATAAAGTTTTGTACTCTTCCAACAATTCTGTTAAAGGAGTGATAAATGCATGATAAATACATTCTCTTGTTACCAAGCACCATAGTCCATGATAAGGAAATTCTCTTGTTGCCAACAACCCTCGTCCAATTAAAGTTATGTGGATATTTCAAACATAGTGAAAGCTAGGTATAAATCCTATACAATTGTATCAATACTTTGGCTTTGGAGTAGGTCGAACTAATGAATTTATCTACACACGTTGAAAGGTTGTTGGTCAGTTCTTTTAGAGGCAAGGATTCTTACTCCGACAGTGGCTTCATGTGATTTGGCATATTACAAGGGACACCACCAAGAATAACACCATACCATCTTTCTAGCTCTATAAGAGAATGGCGCTCTTCGATATGGAAAATAAGTGTTCTCAAAATATGTGGATCGATTATAATAGAAAATATGCTTTTCAATGCAAGGATCTTGTGAAAGTAATACATTTTGTTATGTTTTAGAGATTTGTGGTTTTCAATATGAAAAGTAAAAGTTTCCTTAAAGTTAAAATATGAGGAAGTTAAAATATGAGGTTAGATTGTAATAGAAAATAATTTTTTTGGGTTAGAAACTTTATTTATTATTATTTTTATTTATTATTTATTAATTTTTGGTATATGAATAGTTTGAAGAGGACTTTTTTAGTCTTTAGAGGTTGGTTAGACATATTTGAAAAATATTTCTTAACAAAAATAGTTCATAGAATAGTAAATTGTAATTAATTAATTGTGTGATTAAAATAGATTATTTATTTTGAAAACTTATTTACATATTTATATGGTTCGAAGAGGAATTTGTTTTTAATTTTTATAAGTTGGTTAGATATAATTAATTTGATAAATATTTTCTCAACAAAATAGTTTAGAGTAGTGTAAAATTGCTAAACTAGTTAATTGTGTGATCAAGATAGATTATTTATCTTGAAAACGTATTCATATATTTATATGTATTTATTATATTTTGGAGGTTGGTTTTATCCTCAAATACTAGGTAAATGGCATTCAAAAAAATAACACAATGAAATAATTACTTGAAAAATGGTTTATTTGAAAAATTTTAAGGTTTTTTGTTTGGTTCTTTTTTTCTTTCTTATTTTTATCTTCCTTCTTCTTCTTTTTTTGTTAAATTTGGCTACGGGAGTGAAAAGCTTGCAAACATGTTTTTTTGTCAATTGTACTACTACCCATAAACTTTTTTCCTTAATTATAATTTCAAAAACTTTTTTTTTTTTAACATTATTTATTTCTTAATCTAAATAATACAAGAAACAACATCTCCTCATATTACGATGTACAAAGTCTCTCCATGCATTTAAGAATTGATAAATACCTATTTATTTTTTGAGAAGAGTTTTCGGCAGAAATCACATTATAATACCTTTGTCGATGCATTTCGAACCAACAAGTGTGGTTCATTGCGAGGACAAGGTGAAGAACCACATTATGGCTGCAGTATAAATAGAGAGAGCAGGTTATCTAACTCTTTGCATCTCATAAGAAACGTAAGATCTGACTTCAACTTCGAAACCTACAAGCATGCCCGTTCAAAATGATGAACCTAGTCGTAATGGCTCTTTCGTGTAGGGATTCAATTGTTGAATTTAGGCTTCTGTGATCCATATCAAGTTTTTTGAAAAGAGTTTTCAATGGAAATCACATTATAATACAATTGTCGACACATTTAGAACCAACAAGTGTGGTTCATCACCAGGACAAGTTGAAGAACCAGATCATGGTTCCAGTATAAATAGAGAGAGCAAGTTATCTAAATCTCTGCATCTCTTAATAAATGCCATATCTAAATTCAACTTTGAAACCTGCAAGTGTGTCCATTCAAAATGATCAACCTTAGTCACAATGGCTCTTCCATTCAAGGATGCAATTGTTGAATTTAGGCTTCTATGATCCATATCATGTCTTTTTAGAAGCGTTTTCGGTGGAAATCACATTATAATACATTTGTTGGCTCGTTTCGAACCAATTGTTATCACTCAGGTTGTCCCTAAGCCCCTGAAAGGGATACGGCCGATGTAACCACAAACCAATATTTGGATTACGGGTTCTAGCCCACCTGTAATCATAGAGGGCTCTCTCTTAATGACTTTAGCCTTATTGATGATGATTTTAGGCTAGTTATTGGGTTCAAGGGGTTTTGTTTGTATTTGGGTGGAAGGAGGTTACTTTCAAGTAGAGAGGCAATGCATAGTGTGACAAGTTTCAAACCATTGGGCATGGAGTCGTGGAGTAAGACTGCTGGTGCATTTTCTTGGTCACAAGAGGAAAAAGGGGCAAGGTAGCTGCTCATGAAACAATACTTGAGGTAAATGAAGACGGATTGTAGGCTAAGAAATGAGAGGCAACAAAGAATCTCTCAATCAGGTTAGCAGAGGGAAGATGAACGAGCCATACCCAGGAGCAGCTAAGAATTCCTAGATAACAATCATTCATATGTGAAATAGAGCAAATATGAGCGATAAGGAATCCATATTTATGCCTAGATCAAGAGGAAAACATTAAGAAGCCACAGAAATCGAGCATAGAGTGTAGATAAGCAAACTCTAAACCAAACTTTTGTTCTGTGACTTGAGCATATGTGAAATTGAAATAACATAGGTAAGGAATACTTCTTGATTCAGAAAGCAGCACAAGATTTCCCTCAATCACTCTTCAGAGACATTAACAATACATCAAATAGTCCATTCTCCAAGATTTCAACAATCTTTGATTAAGTAGAATATATCAGATACAGAGCGAGTCTCTCTTGGAGTGCATTAACCAACCTTCCCCCCCTTTTCTCAATACAAAGGGTCGTATATATAGAAAATATCTAAGAAATATTTATTACAGCAGATCTTAAATAGATCTGAGGGAAATGAGTGCTTTAATTTATCTTATCTTGAAGTAAATGCATGAAATATTTATCTAAGTGCTGCGTTGGGGCAGCTGCCCAAAATGAGTAGGAATGTGTTCTTTGCTGTTATGTGCTGGCCATTTATCATAACTGCGCATTGGTCTCTACTCCACTGCTCTTGAGTGGCTTTGATGTGCATTAACTATGATCTAGAGAGTCTTAAGTGGCTTCACTGCATTCTTGGACTTTGATGGAGGCTTTTAATGTTCACTTGCATTGATATTGTCGATCTGATACTCTTTGCCACTTCACTGATACTCTTTGACATGAAATTTGGCTTCATCTCCTCTAATACTCTTTAACTGGTCAATTCGCTCCTTTCTGCTTTCTTTCGGGCAAAATAACTACTGCAACCCTGCGCTGGATTGAGGCCTTCCATTTTCATTACGAGCTTCCTAAGCAGCGATTTCGCCTTTGTGCGCTTTTCTTTTGGCGGATGACGTCAGTTGTGGGACCCAGTACGGCAGGTGACATGGCAGGGGAAAAACGCCCATCCCCGGATGCTAATCATCGATAGGTTCGAAAGGGAACAGACTCGCCCACCGTAGACCTAGGGCGCGGGCAATCGGACGGATGGCAGAACAGAGAAGGTGACGGAAGGATAAGGGACGGGGCCTATATCTATATATATATATATGGCGTGGATTCTCATGAAACGCCGATCGCCGATATGCGATCGGCAACAGACCATCGGCGATGAACCATATCTGCGGTGCACATGTATGTTTGTTTTGTCATAGCGATACGCCGATCGGCAAAATCGCTGTCGCCAAATTAATCGGGGGCACACTTATGCATTGTTTGATACACCACTCCCCTCCTGACTGCGATATCGCATCGGAGGGGGCCCAATAGAACCCTTTTGCAATCGGAGCATGGCCCACGATAAATGATATGGGCTTTTATGATCAGAAGTAGAGTTTTTGATGTTAGAAGGGATTTTCAAGGCATGGGAAGGGGTCCGAAATGCATGAAAAGATGGTTTAAGGGGGGAAATGAGGGTTCTTGCTGCGTTTCAGATAAACTTAGCAATTCCCAAGTGTATTTATGGTTATATTTCAACCAGTGGAAGGGAATAAGTATATAGGGGAGTTATTAACATAGTTTTAGTAGGGGGAAGGGGAGATAGATAGGGAGTTACATAGTAGAGTTAGCAGTCAATATGACAATGATGAGAAAAAGCACTAAGTATGTAAATCTTAGGCTATTAAGGAGAAGTAAGAGTTGTGGGGGAAGTATGGACTTTCCTTGAGTAAAGCAGATCTTTACCAAGGCTACTAATATGAAGAAATGATGAATCTGAGAGTATCAAGCAGATCTGAACCTCTTTAGGGGAAGTTAGTGAGTGATTTGGGGGAAGAGGAAAAGGGGGGAGTTAGACATGCCTCGCTTGAAGTCCTTTAAATGGAAAACTGCCTCCAACTTGTGATCTGAATAGATATGACACTTTGAAAACATGAAATGGATCACATAGCTTGATTTATGCAACTACAAATCTACTTACCCAGCCTACTTACCTAGCATTTTTCTTCTTTTGGTTTGGGTGCAGCTGAACTAACAAACCCGGCTTTTTCAACTTTTTCTCTTTGTCCTCCTATCTACATCTACACTTATTTCATCTGGGGGCTCAAATTAGGCTGTTGAGCACCCTTGCTTCTCTACCTATCTAAGAATATGCCAAGATTAAGCTGTTTGGACAAATAATGATTCTCTATATTCTACAATAGGAAATTGAAACATAGGGAGACCAAGATTAAGTTGTTTGGACCTCCTTTTAACTGAAAATTCTTCAAAAATGGAATAACTCATCAAAATCGGAATACAGCAGTGGCACTTAGGCTAGCACACTCTCATGGCATCCTTCCTTGGCCTTTTTTAGCAAATATGGAGCATTGCAGTATGCATAGTACGACATATTTAGCATGTCAAAATGTTGATCATGAAAGATGAATAACCTGCTGCAGCAGGAGGCTAACAGTGGCTCCACTTGGGGATGGCTTTTCCTTGTGAAAGGCCAAGAACAACAGGTCAGAGTGCCTTGATCTTCCATTGTTGTTGTAGATTGAAACTTCTTAGTGTTGACTATTATATATTTGAAATTTTGGAGTGAGAACAACACTTTCCCTCAAACGAATTGCTTGTGAATTGTGAAGCACTGCTTGCTTTCTTCTGCGTGCTCTACCATTCGGACTGTTACACAAAAATGAAACAAAGTGCTGATATATACAAACATTTATGTACATAAATAATATCGTCGGGTGATTCTCAACAAAAGGGATCATGATAATGCTTTAACATTCGGCCATTCACAGGGCCCTCTTCAGTTGTGCTGCCATCTACAGATTTTAGGAAATATGTGTTGTTGCCTTGCACAGTGCTGATAATGAATGGACCTTTCCAAAGAAAGTCGAATTTCGTGTGTTTGCCCTTGTCTTCTCTTCACGAGTCCCACCTTAGAACTTTACTGCCAGCACAGAAATCCTCAGCCTTAGCTTGCTTATCAAACATCCTTTTGAGCTTCTCTTGCAAAATTTGAGCTATGTCATACACTTTCTCTCTGGTTTGCTAAAGATGAATGGTCTGATTAATTCTTCTTTGAATGTCATTTGGTTCAGCCTGAATTTCCTGTAACAGTTTGATAGCAGGAATGCCCAAAGATGAAGGAAATCTGGCCTCCATGCCATATACTAGCTCATAAGGGCTCATCCCAATGGATCTTTTGGTTGAAAGTCTGTCTGCCCACAGGGCATTTGTGAGCTTCCTATGCCAGTTCTTTTTGTTTTCTTCTAGCACTTTCTTTATGATGTTGATGAGGCTTTTGTTGGATGATTCGGCCAAACCATTACCTTGAGGGTAGTAGGCTGTAGAGTGGCCCAAGGTAATGTGAAATTTATGGCAGAAGTTAATCATCTTTTTGGATTTGA
>APFE030949321.1:0-19844 GCA_000404065.3 Pinus taeda | reverse complement strand
AGTCATTGGCTTGCCTACATGGGATGGCTTCAATCCACTTGGTGAAATAGTCGATGGCTGTTAAAATCCACTTGTGCTAACCTGAAGAAGAGGGGTGGATTTCTCCAATGAAATCAAGACCCCATTGTTGAAAAGGCTTTTCGGTTGAGATGGGCTTAAGGGGCAAAGGCAGCAATTTTCTTTTCCCTCCAAAGATTTGGCATTTATGGCAAGACATTACAAATTTTTCAACATCATCAAATAGGGAAGGCCAATAAAAGCCAGCCCTTAGGATTTTATTAGCTGTTGATTTCCAATATAAGTGCCCTCCACAATCTCCTGCATGAAATTCCTTGAGGACTTTGTCAGTTTCATCCAAAGTTAGGCAATTAAGCAAAATACCTTCATGATTTTTCCAAAACAGGGTACCATCTAAGACACAAAACTTTGATGCTTTCATCTTTAAAAATCTTTTTTTGGTCCTGAACAATCCTGGGTGAGCACACAGTTTTAACAATACAAAGCAAATATCAGCATACCATGGGGATTGTAAAAAGGTTTGACTGATCTGTGGAGTCGCCAGCTCCCGTTCATTGTCCAGTTGGTTAATGTCTAAGGCTTGAAAAATTGTTTCGGACATTAGCTTGGCTAAACCCTATCCCTTTATCAGCTTGGTGGGTTTTATCTCAATGTCATATTCAAGAATGCTGGCAATCCACTTGCCTCTTTTGCCTTCTAGCCCTTCTTGAGTTAATATGTCTTTTACAATAGAGTTTGTGACATAGGTAATCACATGTGAATATAAAATATAAACTCTGAAGTCTTTAATGGCCTTAACAAGAGCATAGGCCTGCTTTTCCATGATCTGGTAGTTCAGGGGAGCATCTCTAAGGGCTTTGCTGAAGAAAGCAATTGGCTTCTCATTTTCCTAGTCATCTTTTTGCAAAAGGACAACAATTATCTTGTGATCTGAAGCAAAGGAAAAGATGATAAAATCCTTATCAAACTGTGGACTTGTGAGGACAGGTGTTTGAGTCAAGGCAGCTTTGATACTCTCAAAATCTTGCTTGGTTTCAAGAGACCATTTTACCTTGGCATCCTTTTTTAACATGTTGCTTAACAGTCTTATCAGGTCGGCTAAATTTGGGATAAATCTCCTTAGGAAATTGATCTTTCCAAGGAATGCTTGTAACTCTTTTATGTTTCTTGGGTAAGGGATTTGGAGGATGGCTTAGATCCTTTCCGGATCAATTCTGATACCGTCTTTTGAAATGATGTGGCCTAGCAACTTACCTTCCTCAAGGCCAAAAAAGGACTTCTTGGGGTTCAAGGAAATACCATATTTCCTACATGTCATGAAGATTTGCCTTAAGTGTCTGAGGTGCTCTTGATCAGATTTGGAGAAAGGGGTTAAGTCATCAAGACAGAGAACAAGGAAATCATGTATTTCCTTGGCAAATGCAATATCCATTGCCCTTTGAAAGGTGGCACCAACGTTCTTTAGCCCGAAAGGCATTTTAACATACTTAAATGTTTCCCATGGTGTGGTAAAGGCTGTCTTGTCTTGGTCATCAGGGTAAACAAGTATTTTATTAAAACCTGAGAATCCATCTAGTAAAGAGATTCTAGATGACCCCACTACTCTTTGTAGGATATGGTCCATTTTGGGCAAAGGATAGTGGTCTTTTAGAGAGACTTGGTTTAGGTTTCTTAGGTTTACACACAGTCTGATCTCACCTAATTTTTTTCCTTGTGGGAACCAGATTAGATACCCATTCAGAAAATCTAATGGGTGCTATAATGCCAGCCTCAAACATTATTTTCACTTCTTTTTCAATCAAAGGGAGAAGGACTGGATTGATTCTCCTTAGTTTTTGTTTGAAGGGCTTTTGTTTTGGTTTTAGAGGGATGGTATGTTGAATAACCGAGGTGTCATAGGACTTCAAGTCCTCATAACTCCAAACAAATACATCTTGGAACTCTTTGAACAAATCCACATACTTTGGTTTTTGATCAGGTGGCAGATTTTTGGACAATTTAATCATTTTGGGCTTCTCTGCTGTCCCTATGTTGTGTTCTTCTATTGCAGCATTTAACAGTTCCATTTTGGTTTTTTGGGCATATCATTATTATCAAACATGTCTTCTAATGGAGTGAGGCCAGTAGGCAAAAAGTTATTCTTTAGATCAATAAACTCAGCCTCTACTTTGGCTATTTAATCTAAATGCATTTGTTTCAGCTCTTCTATGTTTGCATTGTCAAAAACAGTTGGGTTAAAGATTCATTTTGCTGTTGCACCTATTACAGCCTGTTGATTTTCATTTGTTTACTGTTGGGAATCGTTCATGGCATCCATATCAATGTTTGAATTTGAAAACTCATGCTCGAGAGTGAGGAAATTGTTAATCTGAGCATCATTTTCAAACACTTGCCAATCTTTAATATTGTTAGGGACAGCGGGCCTATGTTTTATCTCAGCAATGAAATGGTGATTTGGCTCAAAGGGAAGCTTGCATGTACTAGCAAAAGTGGCTAGGCTGTGTGCATGTATGTTATGGTTTCTAGAAATCTTAGCAAGCTTGGATTCGGTGAAGGAATTGAGTATTTCTGTGGCAACAGTCCTATAAGCTCTCAGCCTATTGTCATTGGTAACAAATTTGCCTTTCATTTGTTGTATGATTAAATCGGAGTCACCTAGAATGGAAACTCTTGCAGCCCCAAGAGCCTTGATGAGCTTAAGGCCTAAAAGGAGGGCCTCATACTCTGCCATGTTGTTGGTTCATTTGAAATTCAATCTATAGGCACGACCCTCTGCATGGTTGTTTTGGGTATTATGGATCCATACTCCTACCCCTGCTCCTAGCTTATTTACTGAACCATCAAACTCCAAATACCATAGGATTTCTTGGTCTTGGCGAGCATTGGGAGTTGAAATCATTATCGGAGTGGGCAATTTTGAATTTTCTGTCTCGGGAGGTTCTTCTTGTGTGCTGGTTGCATTAATTGTTTTGCCAGTCTTTTGGGTATGGGTAGCCGATTCCTCACTTACACATGCTTCTTATTCTAAATCCAAAGGCTTATCACCAGTTGGGGGACGATCATCATCATTGAACAAAATAAAGGAATCCATATCAGAATGGATTGAGTAAATGGGAAAGTTTTGGGGCTTTTCCTCACTACTCACCACATACTTCATCAGTGTTTCTCTGTACAGTCTCTTTGGTTGCCCAAAGACTGAAATAGTGGCGTAAGAGAGGTCTAATTGAAGGGATCCTTGGAGTTTTTCTCCCCAAGATCTTGATAAGAGCATCCCATATTTTGGTGGAATGTCAGCAACCACCACGTCCATTAGAATTGTTTTGTTGGGATATTGGACTAAAGACACTCATAGATCTTTGATTAAACCTAAACACTTGACCTGACTTGAGTCAAAGGAGAGCATTTCCATTACAGCTTTGGGCATAAGATTGTGTGAGGCCCCTGAATCAAACATAACATTGTGCAAAACTTTGTCATGTATATGTAGGCTTACATAAAAGGGCAAAACAGCTCCATATGTTGGTTTTCCATTAACCTCAGGACGGAATAACAGCTCAGGCGTATCATCTAAAGTATTGACATCATCCTTGATCTCTGGCATCTGAAGTGATCTTTGGATTTGTTTCCTATACACATCATGTTTGGCAAGCTCAAAGAGGGGGATGGAAATCTTAAGTTTACTTATTTCTACTTCTGAGTTAAATGGTTTTTCCAATGGAGTCTTTGTGTTGGCAGTGGCAGATTTTCCCCTTTCAAGTGTATTTTCTACGTTTTCTTCTTGATTATCAGCGTTATGGTGAGTGATACCTGGTGGTATTTCTGCCTTGGGACAGTTTTGAGGGATACTGTTCAAATCTTCTTTTGAGGGAGAAGATAGCAAAGGATGATCATTAGAGGGATGCATATCTGTTATGTCTTCCATAGTTACTTCCTGCAGGTTTGGGACAGTCTCATCAGCCAGTTCTGAAATAACAGCCTTGCCTTTAATCTTCTTGGGATGTTTTTTTTCCTTTTGTTTGACGGGCTCGGACACATCAATTGTTCTAGTCCTCAGTTTATATTGCTTGTGCACCTCATACACAGCAGAATCATAGCCTTGTTTGAAGTCAAAAGACTCTCCGGTATGAGTCTGAAATTGATTTACATCATGGTAGTCTTGGTATTCTTGAGTCAAAAAAATTTGTTGCTCATTTTTCAAATCTATCATGTTCACGTGAGTCTCCTCTGTTGGCTCACTGGATGTGGATGCCTCTGTGTAGTTTTCTTGGAAAGGAGGTCTTATATCATGGTCAGGGCTAGACCTACCAGCGTTTGTGTTCTGAGTTTTCCTGAAATTTGGGTTCCTTATGGTGTTGGGCTGTTGTCCTTCCCATGATGATTTCCTCTCAACACTCTCCACTCTATCTCCCAACCTATGCATGCCACTGATAATAGTATCTAGTTTGTGGTCTAACGCTGAGGGTTCTTCCTTGAAGGTGGTTCTTCTTTCGGTTTTAGCTCTGTTTCTTTTGGCAATTAGGTTTGCTTCCGCACTAACAGCAACATTTTGCATGTCTGCAAGGCTTTGAGGGGCTCTTTCCCTTAACTGATAAGCCATATCGGTATCAAAACCATCAGGGAATTTATATAAAGCAAGATCAGGTGGAGGCCTAAGGTTCAATGGGATTGCATTGTAAACATTGTTAAACCTTGCGCAGTAGTCTAACACAGCCTCCTGAGGGCCTCTTTTAATGGTGTCATATTCGGACAGTATGTGCAAGGGGTCTTTCTTTTTTTCCCATCTGTTGATAAATGACTGGTATAAGGCTTCTGGGTCTGCTATGGAGTTGGCTGGGAGTGCTCTAAACCAAGGCCTGACATCACCTGTCAAACTTTGGACAAAAATCTTCATTCTCACAGCATCATCGTCAATCTCATAGCTCTCAAAGTAATCCTGCATTTTCTTTGTACGCTGAAGGGTCGTGCAGGCACTTGCACCATCAAAATAAGTTATTTTAGTCTGGTAATCCTAAGGCATAGCCCCGGGATTAGCAGGTAGTTTCAAAGGGGCATATCTATTAGCCATATTCACAGGGATAAGTGGAACGACAGGGATAAACGGAACAGCTAGAACAACTGGGATAATAGGAGTAGTAGTGGTAGTATGTGTAGTGAATGGAGGTGTGGGTGAGGTGCTTGGAGAGGCAAATGATGAAGTGGGGGATGAACGAAATAGAACTTTGACAGGGGCCAGAACACTGCTTGGTCGAACTTTCTCAGGACTAGAATCCTCTCTTCGCTCTAGCTTCCTGAGGTTTCTTGGGATTAAATTTGGATTTTCAGAAGTAGCTGGGGGCTTTGGGTCCGGATTTGACCTTGTATAATGTAAATACTTTTTGGGAGCTAGCTTCTAGCTTGGTTAAACAAAAACTTTCTTAAAGGTCAAATTCTTCCTCAGCGGAGCTGTCGGACTGGACTTGTGAGATTATATGAGGATGTCCCCAGTGGAGTCGCCATTATGTTATCACTCAGGTTGTCCCTAAGCCCCTGAAAGGGATACGACCGAGGTAACCACAAACCAATCTTTGGATTACGGGTTCTAGCCCACTTGTAATCAGAGAGGGCTCTCTCTTAATGATTTTAGCTTTATTGATGATGATTTTAGGCTAGTTATTGGGTTCAACGGGTTTTGTTTGTGTTTGGGTGGAAGGAGGTTACTTTCAAGTAGGGAGGCAATGCATAGTGTGGCAAGTTTCAAACCATTGGGCATAGAGTCGTGGAGTAAGACTGCTGGTGCGTTTTCTTGGTCACAAGAGGAAAAAGGGGCAAGGTAGCTGCTCATGAAACAATACTTGAGGTAAATGAAGATGGATTGCAGGCTAAGAAATGAGAGGCAACAAAGAATCTCTCAATCAGGTTAGCAGAGGGAAGATGAACGAGCCATACCCAGGAGCAGCTAAGAATTCCTAGATAACAGTCATTCATATGTGAAATAGAGCAAATATGAGCGATAAGGAATCCATATTTATGCCTAGATCAAGAGGAAAACATTAAGAAGCCACAAAAACTGAGCATAGAGTGCAGATAAGCAAATTCTAAACCAAACTTTTGTTCTGTGACTTGAGCATATGTGAAATTGAAATAACATAGGTAAGGAATACTTCTTGATTCAGAAAGCAGCACAAGATTTACCTCAATCACTCTTCAGAGACATTAACAATACATCAAACAGTCCGTTCTCCAAGCTTTCAACAATCTTTGATTAAGTAGAACATATCAGATACAGAGCGAGTCTCTCTTGGAGTGCATTAACCAACCTTCCCCCCCTTTTCTCAATACAGAGGGTCGTATATATAGAGAAAATATCTAAGAAATACTTATTACAGCAGATCTTAGACAGATCTGAGGGAAATGAGTGCTTTAATTTATCTTATCTTGAAGTAAATGCATGAAATATTTATCTAAGTGCTGCGTTGGGGCAGCTGCCCAAAATGAGTAGGAATGTGTTCTTTGCTGTTATGCGTTGGCCATTTATCATAACTGCGCATTGGTCTCCGCTCCACTACTCTTGAGTGGCTTTGATGTGCATTAACTGTGATCTGGAGAGTCTTAAGTGGCTTCACCGCGTTCTTGGACTTTGATGGAGGCTTTTAATGTTCACCTTCTTTGATATTGTCGATCTGATACTCTTTGCCGCTTCACTGATACTCTTTGACATGAAATTTGGCTTCATCTCCTTTGATACTCTTTAACTGGTCAATTCGCTCCTTTTTGCTTTCTTTCGAGAAAAATAACTGCTGCAAACCTACGCTGGACTGAGGCTTTCCATTTTGGCCATTTTTTCTTAGCGATGCGCGATTAGCGCTAAGCACTAATCGTGCATTGAGAACTGCCTCAGATTTTCATTATGGGCTTCCTAAGCAACGATTTTGCCTTTGCGCGCTTTTCTTTCGGCAGATGACGTCAGCATGACGTCAACAGTGGGACCCAGTACGGTGGGTGATGTGGCAGGGGAAAAACGCCCATCCCTGGACGCTAATCATCGATAGGTTCGGAAGGGAACAGAATCGCCCACCGTAGATCTAGGGTGCGGGCAATCAGACGGATGGCAGAACAGAGAAGGCGGCGGAAGGATAAGGGACGGGGCCTATATATATATGGCATGGATTCTCATGAAACACCGATCGCCGATATGCGATCGGCAACAGACCATCGACGATGAACCATATCGGCGGCGCACATGTATGTTTGTTTTGTCATAGCGATACGCCGATCGACGAAATCGTTGTCGGCCAAATTAATCAGGGGCACACTTATGCGTTGTTTGATACACGACTCCCCTCTCGACTGCGATATCGCATCGAAGAGGGCCCAATAGAACCCTTTTTCAATCAGAGCATGGCCCATGGTAAGTGTTGCGGGCTTTTATGATCGGAAGCAGAGTTTTTGATGTTAGAAGGGATTTTCAAGGCATGGGAAGGGGTCCGAAATGCATGAAAAGATGGTTTGAGAGGGGAAATGAGGGTTCTTGCTGCGTTTCAGATAAACTTAGCAATTCCCAAGTGTATTTATGGTTATATTTCAACCAGGGGAAGGGAATAAGTATATAGGGGAGTTATTAACATAGATTTAGTAGGGGGAAGGGGAGATAGATAGGGAGTTACATAGTAGAGTTAGCAGTCAATATAACAATGATGAGAAAAAGCGCTAAGTATGTAAATCTTAGGCTATCAAGGAGAAGTAAGAGTTGTGGGGGAAGTATGGACTTTCCTTGAGTAAAGTAGATCTTTACTAAGGCTACTAATATGAAGAATGATGAATATGAGAGGTATCAAGCAGATCTTGACCTCTTTAGGGGAAGTTAGTGAGTGATTTGGGGAAGAGGAAGAAGGGGGGAGTTAGACATGCCTCACTTGAAGTCCTTTAAATGGAAAACTGCCTCCAACTTGTGATCTGAATAGATATGACACTTTGAAAACATGAAATGGATCACATAGCTTGATTTCTGCAACCCCAAAGCTACTTACCCAGCCTACTTACCTAGCATTTTTCTTCTTTTGGTTTGGGTGCAGCTGAACTAGCAAACCCGACTTTTTCAACTTTTTCTCTTTGTCCTCCTATCTACATCTACACTTATTTCATCCGGGGGCTCAGATTAGGCTGCTGAGCACCCTTGCTTCTCTACCTATCTAAGAATCTGCCAAGATTAAGCTGTTTGGATAGATAATGATTCTTTATATTCTACAACAGGAAATTGAAACATAGGGAGACCAAGATTAAGCTGTTTGGACCTCCTTTTAACTGAAAATTCTTCAAAAATGGAATGACTCATCAAAATCGGAATACAGCAGTGGCACTTAGGCTAGCACACTCTCATGGCATCCTTCCTTGGCCTTTTTTAGCAAATATGGAGCACTGCAGTATGCATAGTATGACATATTTAGCATGTAAAAATGTCGATCATGAAAGATGAATAACCTACTGCAGCAGGAGGCTAACACCAACAAGTGTGGTTCATCGTTAGGACAAGTTGAAGAACCACATCATGGCCGTAATATAAATAGAGAGAGTGGGTTAACTAACTCTCTGCATCTCTTAAGAAATGCCAAATCTGACTTTAACTTTGAAACTTGCAAGCATGCTCGTTCAAAATGATGAACCTTAGTGGGAATGGCTCTTCCGTGCAGGGATTCAATTGTTGAATTAAGGCTTCTTTGATCCATATCAAGTTTTTTGAGAAGAGTTTTTGGTGGGAATAACATTATAATACATTTGTCGATGTGTTTCAAACCAACAAGTGTGGTTCATTGTCAAGACAAGTTGAAGAACTAGATCATGGTTGTAGTATAAATAGAGAGAGCAGGTTATCTAACTCTCTGCATCTCATAAGAAACTCCAGATCTGACTTCAAATTCGAAACTTGCAAGCATGCTCATTTAAAGTGATGAACCTTAGTCGCAATGGCTCTTCCGTGTAAGGATTCAACTGTTGAATTTAGGCTTCTATGATCCATATCAAGTTTTTTGAGAAGCGTTTTCGGAGGAAATCACATTATAATACATTTGTTGATGTGTTTTGAGCCAACAAATGTGGTTCATTGTCAAGACAAGTTGAAGAGCCTAATCATGGCTGTAGTATAAATAGAGAGAGTGGGTTATCTAACTCTCTTCCTCTCTTAAGAAATGTCAGATCTAACTTCAACTTTGAAACTTACAAGCGTGCCCATTCAAAATGATGAACCTTAGTCACAATGGCTCTTTCGTGCAAGGATTCAATTGTTGAATTTAGGCTTCTGTGATCCATATCAAGTTTTTTTAGAAGAGTTTTCAATGGAAATCACATTATAATACTTTTGTCGACTCGTTTCGAACCAACAATTGTGGTTCATTATCAGGACAAGTTGAAGAACCAGATCATGGCTGCAACATAAATAGAGAGAGTAGGTTATCTAACTCTCTGCATCTCTTAAAAAATGCCAAATCTGATTTTAACTTCAAAACTTGCAAGTGTGCCCGTTCAGAATGATGAACCTTAGTCGCAATGGCTCTTCCGTGCATGGATTCAATTATTGAATTAAGGCTTCTGTGATCCATATCAAGTTTTTTTAGAAGAGTTTTCGGCGGAAATCACATTATAACACATTTGTCAATGCTTTTCGAACCAACAAGTGTGTTTCATCATCAGGACAAGTTGAAGAACCAGATCATGGCTACAGTATAAATAGAGAGAGCATGTTATCTAACTCTCTGACGATGAACCACACTTGGCTTATCGTCAAAGACAATGGCTCATCGTCAAAGAGTTAGATAACCTGCTCTCTCTATTTATATTGCAGCCATGATCTGGTTCTTCAACGTGCCTTGATGATGAACCACACTTGTTGGTTCGAAACACGTCAGCAAATATATTATAATGTGATTTCCACCAAAAATTCTTCTCAAAAAACTTAATATAGATCATAGAAACCTAAATTCAACAAATAATTATTTACATTTATAACTTACTATTAAATTTTGTTATTAATTCACAATAAAAAAAATAAAACTCTCATCAATCCTTTGCAACTCATATAGTATTAATTACAAAGAACACCAAAAAAATACATATAATAAAATAATAAATAAAATAATTTAGATCCTCAAACAACAAATTTAAAAATTTAAAGCCTTAATAATTTTAGATTAAAAAAATGAATTAAATTAAGAAAACCAAGTTTAATAAATTCTTCCATAATTGAATTTTAAGAAAACCATGTTCTATATTATTGAGTTATATTTTTATATATAAAAAAAAAATCACGAATTAAAATTTATAATTATATAAGAAAAAATCAATATTATCAATATTTATAAATTATCATTTCTATTTTTAAAATATATTTTAATTTCATATTTTCAAATTTATAAAGATAACCTTAAATATTTGTAAAATATTACAACTATTTCATATATTTTAAATATTTAATTATCATTTTTATTTTTAAAATATATTTTAATTTCATATTTTCAAATTTATAAAGATATTTAATATATTTGTAAAATATTACAACTATTTCATATATTTTAAATATTTAAATATTTTAAAGATGATGAATATACAACATTTTTAGTTGCTACAAAATTGTTCCAAATGGTTTATAATTGCATAATATTTATAATTCAATAAAAATGAGTTATATTTAATTTATTATATATTTAATTTTTTAATAAAATTTTAAGGATAAATATTTAAATTATATGAATTTTATTTTATACATTTTAATATAAATATATTAAATTTATATATTTCTTTACATTTTCTATTTAAAAATTATTAGGTATTTAGTATTAATAATAATAATTTATTAAATTGATTTTTGAAATTTTGGTGTTGGAATATAAGATTTTTAAGGTGAAGTAATTTTATAATATAAAATGTAGGCCAATCATTTTTAGAAAAATGAGAAATTGATGATTTGTTTTGGGAAAACATGGAAAATTAGCCCATCTGCAAATATTAGCCTCTAAAATTCTCCTTAGAATCAAATCAATTGAAGTATAATACTGAGGTATAAAGGTTTTTTAGTTTGCAATTCTTGAAGAAAGTTTTGCATCTCTGAATATTTTGATCTCTCTAAAAACTTCATAAAACCACAATTTATGTTAGTTTACTTTAAATTATTTTGTCTATCTTTCTAAGTATAGAAGTGATATAAAATTATTTTAATTAAAGTGGATATTGAAATATTTTATTTATAATCTAGATTAAAATGTTTTTTTTTGTTGAAATATTAATTAACATCCATATTCAAATATTTTATTGAAAATGCATATTACATACAAAAGTAAAAGATATAAGAATCTTTCCACTTCAATTTTTTTATCCTATATAAAAATTGATATAAATTAATATTAATTAAATGGAATTGAAATACTTGATAATAATTTTATTCATTTATTTTTTTTTTTCTCAAAAATACATGCTAAATATAAAAAAACTTTCACATTTTTTTATAATAAGTGTAAATCAAAATAGTAAAAAACAGTAAAAAATTACACATATCTTTACTAAAAATATAAATTATTCACCAAAATAAAATAAGATAAGATTTAATATTTTATCATTTGAAAAAAAAATAGTTAATAATATTTCTATCTGCTATTATTAATATTATTTTATTTCTTTTAAGAATTAGAACCGTGCATTTCCAAAAACTCTCACCATCAAAGTCAAAATAAAAAGAAAATGAAGTATGTAGACCTATATTATAGGTATTGTGATCTTATTTCCACTTCTTTCAAGAATATAATAAACTATATTCTCAATTCCATTCCCAAAAGCCTTTAATGATACAATAAACTAGACTCTTATTTGGGCTTCCTTAAAACTTTAAGAACATAATAAATTCCTCTCATTTCCACTACTTTAACACATGATTATATACTCTTATTTCGCCTTAAAAAATTAATAGTATAATAAGATGTACTCTTATTTCCACTGCTTTTAACACATGATTCTATTGTCTTCCATTTTTTTAAATGGCATAGTAAATTATACTCGTCAAGTTTTTTAACACCTGATATAGGTATTGTAATCTTATTTCCACTTCTTTCAAGAATATAATAAACTATATTCTCAATTCCATTCCCAAAACTATATTCTCAATTCCATTCCCAAAAGCCTTTAATGATACAATAAACTATACTCTTATTTGGGCTTCCTTAAAACTTTAAGAACATAATAAATTCCTCTCATTTCCACTACTTTAACACATGATTATATACTCTTATTTCCCCTTAAAAAATTAATAGTATAATAAAATGTACTCTTATTTCCACTGCTTTTAACACATGATTCTATACTCTTCCATTTTTTTAAATGGTATAGTAAATTATACTCAACTTTTTTAACACCTGATTCACATGGAAAGATTCCAGAAATCCAATTTTTAGGTAGTCACCGGAAAAACACACATGATTCATATGGTGAAGATTCTAAGACTCCAATTTTGTGGCAGTAAACAGAAAACAAGGTGCTATCCTATGGAAACTAGGTCGGTGGAGATGTACGTATGCTTTCACGTGCCTAGCAGCAAAACAAAAATAAACAAACATGTGCTTGACAATGAAGGGCACCAACAATCATATGCTGCTTGACTAGTTCTACTCCTAGTCCTGCACGTCTCTTATTTCTGTTTTACAAAGACTACTGGTTTTACACTTTATATAACACACCACTTTGCTTTCTTCCTTGCATCTCCCGGTTTTGGTTTCCTGTATTTTAGTGGTTCGCGACAAACGAAATAAGATATGGGCAACCATGTGTCTTGCGTGACGATCGGCAACGGCAAGGAAACCATCCAGCTGGTTCTCTCAGATGGCACCGTTCAAATCCTTCATAAACCCCTCTGCGCCGGCCAAATCATGCGGGGTTTCCCTCAACATTTAGTCTGTGATTCCCACTCCTTCTATATCGGGCAGAAAACGCCGGCCCTTTCTCCAAACGGCCAACTGAAGCTGGGAAACAGGTATTTCCTTTTACCCGACCACTTCTTTCAGTCTCCGTTATCGCTCGTATCGCTGGCATCCCTAATATCGCCGCCGCCGCCGGCAATTGCTCCACCTATTCCCACTCCCCGGGTATCACCTCCTCTTCGCAGTATCGGGCGTGCCGCGGTTCATTGCCAGCCGTTTGAGATACAGAACAGCGATAGCGGCAGCGGCCTCCGGATCAGAATCCACCCAGAATTTATTTCAAAGCTTATGGAGGACAGGAGGGTTAATCTCAATGAAATTGGGCAGTCAGTGGGCAGGAATTCTGCAGATTATTGCTGTAGGCTCTGCAATACACCCCAATTGCAGAAAGACTACGCGCAGTTGGTGAAATCCCGAAGCCAGTGCTGGAGACCGAAGCTCGAGAGTATCAGGGAAAATGAGAAGAAGGGCGGCCGCAAGATAATCAAGAAGATTAGGAGATCACGGAGCACCTGATCCGTTTAACGTACACAGATCAGTGAAGATCTGCAGTGCAATTAAAATGCCTTGCCTGGTTCCTTGTAAAGATGTTTTTACCAGCGGCGATTATAATCATTTCCTGTAAATTATAGGGATTTGGAATTCATCTGGAGAATGGGTTTGACGCTGCACAGTGATCATAACACAGACGCACAGGTACATCCTTTTGCGATCAATTTTAAGGGCATCCAGCTGGGCATTGTACTTTGAACTGCTTTTATTTTTCAAAACACCGTCCATGCTTTTATTTTGTGATTTGAAATATAATTTGCTAGTCTCAAAAGTTAATATTCTTAACATCCAGTAGGTCAAAAGTAAGTATTTCAGTTTTTGAAAATCACACTTCCAGTTATTTTTTCATCATTGTATGTTAAAAGCACCTAACAAAGTCCTTGCATTTTAGAGCTATCATAAAAGTGCTTAACGTTTATAATTTAATACTTAAGCTATATCCGAAAAGGGAAAAAATAATAATTATTATTTCATTTCAACCATAAATGAATATTGTAATCTTAACTTTAAATAAAATTAAATATATATAACAACAGTACCATCGAACCACATAAGTTATTATCATTCACTTCAATTTTAAGATATTAAAAAATTCTGCCACTTAGAAAATTATATGATTTTTTCTCAATAAAATGTTTAGCTTATATTATTTTTTTGCTACAAAAATTGACACAGAATAAAACTCAAACTTTTTCACCTTTAGATATTAAAAATTTATTCAACTTAAAGAATTACATGAATTTTTCACAAATAAAATGTTTAGCTTATATAAATTAAACCCAAAATTTTTCCACTTTTTCACTTTTTTCACCATGTGATGCAAGGCTTCTTCTATGGAACAGGGTTCCCTGTGTGTATTAGTCTTCAAACCTTTACGGTTAAGGCCCCTTTAAATAAACCCTCGCGGAATGAATTCATTACATAACCTAGTTTTATAAACCCTCATAAACCTTCCACTAACCCTTATGTCGCATATATAATCTGTTCCCACATTATCTTATGATAAGATTGGACTTAGACATAAAAACATGTATTGGTGCTTTGTCTCATTATAAACCCTTTATAAGGGAAATACACATAAAACACATCTTTTATGCCTTCTTTCGCCTATTTCATGGCTCTTGCACAATTCTCGAGGCTCCTTTATCGCTAATCTCAGTCGCCGTCTCTCGCAGTTCCTTTAACACATGCCTTTATCGCTTTCGATATGCTATAGTTCAATTCCCATTAAACTATGTCTATATATTATCGAGTCCGCCTTATCGCTAGCATCAATACTCCTCCGCGGATTAAATGTTGTGATGAGATCACTCCAATGATCACGTCAACATTCGCCAACTAAATCCCGCCGATTAAATCCCCACCATTGATCCTCCCCACAAATCCAACGATCCTCACTCTATCGCTTGATCACAATTGGTGATCACCTAAGGTCGGGGTTATTCACGCCCTTTTGTGTTCCTCCGATGCGATAGTTAAAACTCCATTCATTCTCCGCGATTAGATCTCAACTATTGATTTGTTAGATCTAATGGTCCCTGAGCGCCACTTCCTCAATCTTTCACAGCTCTATTATTTGGGTCTTATAACACTTTCCGTTGTGTCATGAGTAATTCTTCTCTATGTATTCAATCTCCTCTTTGAGTCCGCTGAATTCACCTGCACATATAAATATGGTACAAAAGCTCTCATTCACATTGAATTCATCATTCAATCGTCCGAAACACACATTTATACTGGTTTGAATTTATCTTTGCACATAACAAATAAACAAAGGATACATATTGAGACTTTGTCTCTCTCTATGTCTTGCTCTCCTAATACTAGTGGCCTTTTTTACATTCTGCCCGTAGGCTTACAATTATACTTTAATTCAGCTAACTCTCTACTCTTCTCTCGTTTTTCTTTTCAATACATCATTAGCAGTTTCTTTTATAGTTTGAGGAATTTTTCTTCAGTTATGAAACAGTTGCTCAACAGTTTCTTCAAACAGTTCTTAACTAATCCTAACTTAATTTGTTTTCCTAATTTAAGAACTAACAATGGCTAAGGCAGCCTTAATTTTAAATGAAACAAATTAAAACAAAACAAAAATATTTCCCAACCTCTTCATTTAGATGCTCCTGCATCACCATGTCTAATTTAGTATAATTTTTTTTTGCCACAAAAACATGTAGCCACACTTTTTCAAAATTTTCAACTTTTTCATTTTTTTCACGATGTCTAATTTAGTATATTTTTTTGGCCAAAAAAATCCTAACATGTTTTGGAAAATAATAAAAAAAAAAAAGTATCACAAAAGCTAACATATTTTCGAAAATAGTATAATTTTTTTTTCAAAAAAATAACATGTTTTGAAAAAAAAATCAGTTATATCTTGGAAAATAAAAATTAGCTAGAAATAGAATTAAACTAAACAACTTCACGTTGAGCTATTATTTTTTATTTTACTACTTTAAATAAAATATATTAATGGTAATTTTATACAAACTATTTATATATTAATAAATTTGATAGGTTAATTTTAATAATAGATTATAAAATAATTTATATTTATTTTAATAGAGTGTATTGATTTAAAGGATGATAGATTTGAAAAATTTACAAGTTATATTTATTAAAGAAATTACTTGATAAAAGTATCAACAATAATAATTAGCGAGGGTGAGTTACATTACTTATTAAAGCAAAATAATACTAATAAAATAAAAAATAAAAGTAAAAATACAAGAGTATATATTATAAAAATAAAGAAATCCATATATATGGTGATGATGATTAATGTCTATTAAGACTAATATGGCTAGTTAACTAACCTTAAGAAATGAGTGATTAATTGAGATTATTAAATATTTTGTTTATGTGACCATAAAGAAGGCAGAGAAGCATTCTGAGGTCACAATAGTTAAGCCAAGAAGGTTGGTGGCGTGGAAAATGTTTACAAAAGGAGAACTGATATGAGTAAGGGTCGAGCAATCCAAGAGAAATTGTTTTTCATCTTAGACTCCCTTACTATTGTAGAGGAGGCATATTCTTTCATCCCAAAGTGTTTTGGGAATAGGCTAACGATCGATTTCCTTTCAAAGTTCATGGGAATTAGTTCTTATCTTTGCAATATTCATTGTCTTCTTAGCACTGGTCAAGACAAAAAGGTAATTTTGGTTAGCATGTTAAAAATTGTAGCAAGAAATGCGCAATTTGACTTGTGCCCTATTCAAATTTAGAAATTCGATTTTCCACATAAGCAAGATGACTTGGATTGTAGTTAGCTTGAGTAACATGGCCTTGTCACTTAGTTAGATAAGTAAATTTGAGTTTGTAGGATTGGAGTAGAGTTCTTCATGTAGTGATTAATCTAGTTAAGTTATTTTCAGTTGAAATCGGTTAACTGATTTTGAGTTACTAGTTGAGTCAGTTGAAAGTGAGTTGAATAGTTATGATCGTTGTTAACTCAGTCATCTCTCAGTTAACTAGTAAATCAACTAAAAATAGCCTAGACATGAATGGAATTTGAATTGTCTAGCTGGAGTGGTGGAAAAGGAACATTGTAATTATCAATTGTATACTAGTTGTGTATAGGCTTGGTAATTAAGCAAACAATCAAGCCATCTGTGATGCTGATCTAATTGATCTCCTGGAGTATCTACTTAGTTTCTCTTTTGGCTTTGAATATATTGCCAAATTCCTTTTTGTTCCAATCTTTAAGCCTGGATTTGATATGTTTGAGTTTCTATTCGAGCAGGAACATTCTAGTGCCTTGAATGTTCAGATCCTCTCCCTACCATTTGTCAATATTGTTGGTGAATTCAGGGTGAGAAAGCCAGGCATTTTCAAATCTGAAGTGTCTGTTTCTTGGTGTACCCATAAAAGTGGCTTCCAATTGTACAGGCCAATGGTTTGAGCCTCCAAAGGGAAGAATAGAAGCTGACATGGCAGGGCCTAAAAGAAAGAGGTCCTCTGAAATAATAAATCTATCGAGTTTAGAGGCGACTTGTGAAGCCCCTCCCCTCTTGTTGTTCTAGGTGAAGGTCCCATTGATTATTTCAGTGTCCACTAACCCCATGTTCCTTATGAACTTCTGGAAGGCCATGGAGTCTCTGCCTAGTTGATTGATCCCTCCTTTTCTCTCCGTAAGAGATCTTATCATATTGAAATCTCCTGCAACGATCCAGGGCATACTACGGTGTCTTGTAATCACTTCCTCAAGGGAAGTGAGAATCCTGAGTTTATCTTCTAGCTTTTGAGGTCCATAGACATTTGTGATCATGTATATCTTATGATCACCTAAAGGTTGACATACCGAAGAAAGATAGTTCATGGACGCTTCAGCATCCAGGATTCCAAATTTCACGGGATCCTAGATTGTAAAAATATCCCCCACAGAGTTATTTGCTGTAACCTCTAGAAACTCATACTTGATTAGCCATTTATTATGAATTTCTCTAATCTTATCCATCGAACATTTTGTCTCCTGAATGAAAACCATATCTAGTTTCCCTTCTTTTATTTTATTACTAAGATTTCATTGTTTCCTTCTATTTCCTATTCCTCTAATATTCTAGGTTGTGAGCTTCATTAAGAAAGGTTTGTAATGGAATAACTTGTGAGATATTTCATCTTACCTGAGTTGATCAAGAGTTTCCCACATTTGTTCAGCAACTCCTTTTGTCTTTTTCTTCCTCTTTTCTTGCCTGGGTTCTTTGGAGATTGGGCCTGTATCTCCTCCATCATTTTGACCCGTGTATACTCCTGGCTTTCATGATTTCTTTTGACTCCATAGCCCTTCGGTTGTGATCTCCATAGGAAGAGATGTTGAACCCTATCATATTCCTCTTTTGGTAGGGAGTCCACTCCATTGGTTGTCCATTGTTCCATAAATTTCTCTAGATCTAGATTTTCCCTTTCTAGAATCTCCTGCAGTTCATGGTCCTTCATTCCCACTTCACTTGGAGTCATCTCATGGTCCCTACTTATCTCCATAATGCTTGGAAGATCCTCCTTTTGCTGGCTATTTTCTATGATATCTTCCATGCTAGCATCCCTTTCCTTCTCAGTGATAATGTTCTTTGTTTCCTAGTTTGTTTCTTTATTTCCATCTTCTTCTTCTAGGGTCTTAAAGCTATTGTGGCTCAGTTATCTTTCCTCATTGATCTTTTTTGTGGCCACTTACCGCCTTTCCCTTTTCCCCCAACCTTAGTGAAACCCTCGAGATTCTTATCCGCTGTTATTTTCACATTTCTCTCCATATTTTTTGTTGGGCAGTCTCTATATAGATGCCCATGTTCATGGCATTTTCGGCACCTAACTGGGATGTGCTCATAGTCCACCACCTACACTCATTCTTCATCATATACTTCTAAACTTATCGTGTTTCGAAGTGCTCCAGATAAGTCCATTTCCACACATATCTAGGTGAAGGAGGTGTATTTTCCTTTTAGAGTCGCATCTGAGATCTTTAGGAAATGCCCCAGTTTGTTGCCTATTGTTTTTAGAGATTCCGGTAGCCAATAATCCAGAGAAAGGGAGCATAGTCTAATCCATACCACTACCGATGTGAATGTTTCATGTTCTGGGACAAAGTTCATCATCCATGGCCGCATGTAGAGGCCTGCAGCGGCATAGAAGTATGGTCCTCCTTCGAACACTTTATCTTTATCCTCTAGGCTTGTGAACACTACTATGAAGAAGCCCTTAGATCCTAGATGAAGGTTTATTCTCCCGTTGGTTTCCAATGGCTCCTTATCCATACGTGCAACATCCTCTCCGTCAACCATAACCCTGTGAATTTGCATATGATCGCATATTCCGCCATATGATTCATATGCGCTTTTAGCGTTGGGTTGCTTAAGATGACTCGGGGAATGATGTTCGACTTGGGTTTGCATACCCTAGTTGTCCTTATGGAAGTTGTTTTTTGACTGCTACCCGCCTTCTCCTTCTCCTTACTAGCTTCCTGTTGATCACCTTCCTGTTCATGAGGTTTGTTTCTTCCCAATATTTCTGTGTTACTTGCCTCTGTTGTCTTCTCCAGAGGTTTCTTGAAATGTTATTTTCCAGCATCCTTGCTTTTATCCATGATTGCTTGACTGTAAGAAGGAGCAGCACTCCCCCTGCGCCTCCCACCATGGTACCCAATGTGAAACCCTAACACCAACCATATATCAAATTACAGAGCCTCCCCGCCACCTCACTTTTCGAACAAGGATTGCACAATGTTGAAATCAATAACATTAATATCAAATAATATTTTAATTATATATCTAATCATTCTTTATTATCAAAAAAATATTTTAACTATACGCTCACTATTTATTAAAATATTTATGATTTAAAATTAAATTT